>JAAVUB010000846.1:0-13055 GCA_014898885.1 Fusarium lyarnte (nom. inval.)
GAATAGAATACTATAAGAAAATTCAAAAGGCTATTAATGTTCACGCTTACTTTCTAACCTGGCCGGGTTCCTATCCAAAAGTCGTGACTCTGTCAAACCAAAAACAAGTTTCGAAATGCCCGAGGTATGAAAATGATATTTCTCTCTTGTAATAGTTTGTTGGAGGAAAAGCATAGAACTAGTAAGGAAACCTATATTGCTAATTGCTTCCTCGATGGGGAATAAATGCAAGAGATACCCGTTTTATAGCAGGACTGACCCAGAAATAAAAAATAAGAAAGAGAGGAAAAAAGCTTGCAATATAAACCTGTTCATGAGAAGTAACACACTCTTTTGGTTTTTATATACTAAGGAGTGTGTAAATCCAAAGACTATCTCTTATGCACTAAACTTGAGTGTATGATAGTGACAAGGGTTTGGTTTGCTTAACTCGATGGCTGAATCAGGTTCTGCATGTGGGATCGAGAGAAGCAGTTAAGAAGTTAATGGTAGTGAAATAAGCCTACAAGTAGGTTTGTCAAACAAAGCCAAGCGAGATAAGACCAATTACAGAATCATTAGAGAATATAGAGCTTTCTGGTTGTCTTGACTGAGCAATGGGGTCATAAGCAGCTCGGTGTATCTGTCGGCTTCAATATTTGTGCTTTCGTGAGGCAGGGATTTTACTCATTCATTCACATGACTTTGGGGTCAGGTGGGACTTGGCCTATGTACCTTGTATTTCCTATAATCTTTGCGTCATCTTTAGCGCCTGGGATTGTCCCAAAATTTTGGATCACACTAATCAGTCACAAGCCATGACGGAGCACCCAGTCAGGGTCGGAAACAAGTGGATATAAACATGGCGCGATAAAACACTGGGGAAGTAGATATAACCTCGGGTATAGCAACAGAGAGGCAAATTGTACCAAGGTTCCTAAACTTTGAATCTGGCCCTATTGTATTAGACATAACCGCGAAGGCAGCGGAGAGCAATTCCTGTTTGTTACTGTTTTAAAACAGCTTTTCGGCAGTGTTTACCTGCATTCATTGTTTATGGAGCCGGTGGAAATTGACATTTCACTCTCAGACTACGCTCGACCTGCGTTTCTGCCATGAGCGTACTCCGTAATTTCAAGAACGTGATGTGAGGGGGCCGTTTTAGTAGACACCTTTCCGATATACGCTAAACTAAGCATGGTTAAGACTTTATATAACTTAGTCTTGGATCCCGGACGTAATGTTCCGTAACAAGACAAAGACGTGTATCGGTATTAGTGGGCGAGACGGTGGGCCTAAAAATAATCCGCACCCGTTACATACCGGAGACCTGGTTAGTGACAGAAATGCTCATCATCTTCAGCCCAGCACCACACCTGTAACTACTTACATATTTCTGTCATTAGTCTTTGGTGTGTGGATTTTATTGCAACCCACCTGGCAAGGCAGCCACCAAGTCGTAAAGTGGGAATGTGAGGTACCTTCGAAACCTTGTGGCTGCAGGTATGGTACCTAACCTTGCCACTAGCCTTAGGCTTGAAGAGGCGGAGGTCAATGTGTTGGCTTTGCGCAAGACCTTACAGACAAACTATGAGGCTAGTCACAGAAGGTTTTCCCTTAAAAGATGTAGCTGCATATTTCATTTAAACCATCCTGTACCTGTCTACCCGTCGATAGCACAACCCTACACTATTATTTGCTCTTTCAGCCAACGGTGCCGCTCCGCTTATTCCCGCTCACGTTACTAGACGTCTTTGCGGTTACCGTTACACCGTTTCTGTCTTTACCTCAGCTAGTGCTCACTGAGTCGTATTCCCGCTTTGACCGTACCCCAAAGGTCATTGCGTGCATCTCGAAGCCAAAGGCTGTACGATCTCGCCTGTCCAACGGTACTCTTGCGGTATTCATGGAGACAAAAAAGTACTACTGTTTGAGAAAGAAACTTACGCCAGTCTCTTCCGTCTAACCAATTTCACACAGCAAAGCAACCTAGTTCTTTCAAGCAGCGCCCTCAAATCTCTTGCTTCTTATCAAATCTCTCTGCGATACCAAGATGCATCAATCATCGTTGCGTCTGCTTCGCATGGTGGATGATGGTCGACCGTTCAGTAAGGTATGTATCATGACTCTCTTCATCGCTTGGCACGCCTGTTTGGCATACTGTAGCCAAGTATAAAACATGGCCGTCACTGCTATGACTGTTCTTTAGACCTCATTCCTCGCTGGGATATTGGCCATTGGCTGAATGTGTCATCCAACAGGACTTTGAGAATATCTTCTCTACACTAATTGTCAGCCTTCTTCCTCTTTCGGCCCACCGCGTCCGGTTGACAAAGGTTGAGTACACTTTCCTCTCCCAAGACGCTATTAGCAACCTTATTTATCTCAAATTTTCTCAATCCAACCGCCTACCTGACCCTAAGGATCCTTCTCGCATTATCAACACAACCACTACTATCACATTCTCAATGTCCAAGGATGCAGCCCGCTCCATCTGTCAATGCTTTGTTAACGCCCGGCTTATTGAATCAGCAGATGGTAAAGACCAGCAGGTGTATACCTTAAAGGGATCTATTTTGCAATTAACACCAAAGGGAATCACTATAGTGGACCGTTTCTGCGCAAGAAATGGCATCCAGCAAAATCAGGTTTCTGAACTTACTAATCCTAAAGCGACGCGGCTTGTTGTCCTTGAACGAGACTCACAAACTGACAAACTTCACTATGATCAAGGCACTGTTGAGATCTTTTTCGTCGACTCGTCGGTGCCGATAGCTTTAATGTCATGTCAATCATGACCGCTGCTGATTCAAGCTCGATGCTCGAATATAGGCATAGTATCACTAAGGTCAAGACTACTGCTGAGCTGAAGGTTAATGGAAAGACCTACCGTGATACTTTCACCGGCAAGGCTATAATCGATTGGTTAATGAACTATTCCACCACTATGGAAGAGCGCGAAGCCGTTGCGGTTGCCACTCTTTTCATGGCCTACAACCTAATAGAGTCTGTGACTAAGGACAGGGCATATACTTTCCAGAATCCAGACGCTGGGAACAATATCTTCCATTTCAGCAAACATGCTATCTATCAGTTAACGCAACGAGCTAAGGACCTCATCAATGGCTCAAGTTCACCACGACGGTCTCCAGAGAGGGAACATGATACTAGCTACCAGCGCAAGAGTACCTTCAAGGATTCCAACACGCAGCGACTTGATAAAATCCTGGGAGATCCGTCAGTGCGACTTCTCTTGCGCGAGCAATCCCGAGACACATATTGCGAGGAGAACCTGACATTCTACCAAGACGTGGATGAGTTTATACGGAATAGCAAGATGGCCACGCGCGCTGCCCGTAGGGAGCTCAATATGACCACAAAGGCCGGCATCAGTGATAGCATAGCTCAGGCGTATAGAATATATCATGCCTTCCTTGCTGCTGGCTCGCCTTGTGAGCTTAATATTGACCACCAGCTGCGAAACAGTCTTATAACATGGATGACCAAGGCTGTGAGTCAGGACGCTGCCATGATCAAAACTCTTGAAGAAGTGATATTTTTATTCACGGAAACTCAAGATGTTGTATTCAAATTAATGGCTGGTGTAAGTTTGATTTAATACCCACCTCCTTATCCAAAAAAACCCCAACTCGAGATCTTCGACCTGGTGCTAACGGAAACAGAACTTGGTGCCAAAATTTCTGAGCAACCCTAAGTACCAGACGCAATTGAGAAGCTATGATCTTGGCGCACTTGGAAAGGTTCCGGAGTTGGGATAGGGTTGACTACCTTTGTGTCCTTGGTACGCTTATAAAGATGATTCGTTACAAGTCTCCCAGAGCAATATGGCCTGACCTTACAGGTCGAAATTATAAGTTTAGATTTGAAAGAAAACGCAACATAGATCAACGAGTCGTGATATCTATCGTATAATTAATACATTTTCTACTGTAAAGAGACCAAAGTCGGACATTGCCATGTTCGGACGCGGATGCCAAGAGTCTCGAATCTTATAAGAGTTTCATAGATCCTATAGTACGTCCATGGCCTTGAAGCTCCTACAAATACAATTGAATATCGGCGAGCCAAAGCATGACAGTTCTATCGTTGGAAGTAGATGCAAGAATATTGCAGTCGGGAATAAAAGTCACGTACATCACCCAGTTGTCATGACCTTCTAAGAACTCAAGCATGTGGTATTTCACAAACTGTCTTAACTTACAATTCTTTAAGGTAAAAGCCAGGACTGCAGAGTATACTTAAAGAGAATGAGAGCAGATAATCAGAAATCAAGAGAGGTCAGCCGCACAACATCCTGCAGGAGTTATGCCAGGTTTCTGTTTCCGTCTCTCTCAGTCTTAGTCAGCATGATATCGGATAAGTGTATAAGCTCAATCCCCTAGGCTCTTGGGTGGTGTTTATTGATCTATGCAGGGTTCTCTCTCTATATATGGGTCCTGATAGAGTTCAGCGACATGTCGAGGACGATGCTTCGTGACAGTAGCATTGGCGCAAGTTAACCCCTGTGGCTTGTGCGTTCTCTGATAGGGCCGCGGTGAATGGTAAAGGGATGAACTCCTTGGACGAGTTATAACCGCCCGCTTTGGGAAGGGGGAGTAGTTTGCTATAGCTTCTCGTGCAGTGTTTGGGGAGCTTCGACCAGGAGGTCGAGGATCCTGTTCCTTTCGGCCAACTCTGTCTAATGTTCTGTGGGGTCGAGTTTGTGTGGGGATTTCAGGAAGTGGTTTTTCTGGAGGTGATGTTGACAGGGGTTCCAGTAAGGGAGGCTTAGCACCGAACAGAAAGGCATGGTGTAGCTTTGTTGAGAGATGAGAGTTGTTACTTTCGATGGTTTCTTTAGGTCAGGCATAGGGTTAACCCAGATCTTATCGGAGGGTTGATGGTACTGGTAGGCCTCCTCATGGGATGTCTCTGGTTCGGCTTGGTCGTCAACAGTCCCAGGTGAGGATCTGTTAAATCTAATTGCGCTCGCGACCTTGTGTCCGAAACATTGGTAGGGGTACTTCTGCGAGCTAACCTCTATATGTTACTGCCTTGATAAAAGTGTTTGCGAACCCACTTGAGGTGGAATGACCCTTTTAGCTGTTTGGTGATGCGGGCCATTACAGGAAAACGAAGAATGCTCAAGTGCAGTCGAGTGGCAAGCAAAAAGAGGACCAAATGAGGGCCTCTAAGGCATAACTAATCTGGTGCGACATTTACATACGCACGGGGTGTTATATGTGTTTCTTCTATATATCAAGACGAATCCCTATTCAAGAGTGAGTTATGGAGAGGGGCATTCACACTTAGAAGGGCAGATACGCAACCAATTCGGTAGACGTAGTCCAGCCTTTTTCTTCTTCAGGGGTTAGGTCCGGGACCTGGAATTCTGCATGCTGACCTCGACGTCGAAGCCGCCTCCCCAGAATCCCTTGTATTGTCCTAGTTTGCACTTTTCAGTTGCGTGGTTCAAACGTCAAATATGTCAGCCGCCAAGCCTTGTTGAGGCAGGAGCCGGTTAAGAGTAAGCAATTAGTCACAGGGCCAAAGCGCTGTGGCGCCATGCTTTGTTGGGGTAGTAAGAGTAAGGCTGGGGATTGCGTGTTGGCTACGCTCAGGCTCAGGACGACACAGCGCGTTACATTTTCGTATTCTGTTGTTAACCTTTTAAAGCCAGCATTGGCACGTGGATCCAGGCTACAGTCAGGTAGTTGAGCTTCGGTTTCAGCACTGCTCCATAAAGGTAACCCCTATTATTGGCCAAACAGACTACCTCCACTTCGCTGGCGGACTGCAATAAGGTTGAGTGGCCTGTTACGGAATAGCTCGGTTAGCCAGGATGCTGGAGCCATGGAGTTGTCTCGCTCTGTTCACCGGCCGCATTATAGTTAATCTGAGTGCTCCCGTACAGCTGTTTCATGATAAAATTAGTCAACTCGACTTCAGGATATTTGCAGATAACTAGAGATAATTATAATAATAAATCTTTCCAAGTCTATAGAACCCATATTTCTTAATATGTACACCGGATAAGGCCTGGATACACATTGTACACGCGTTGGCGCTTTCCGATCGTTCAAACAGTTGAAACTCGGTATTTATCCATGAACAAAGCTAAGGAGTCAGCCAATCAAAAGGCTTGAACCCCTCTTTTAACTTGAAATTCAATCAGGGGCACTTGCACTGACTAACGCTTGGGCCTCCTTTTGACATTCGACAGTCGGTTTTATTCGGTAATATGTCCTGCAAACTGTACGGATATAGCTAGCTACCTTAGCGTGACAGGGGCAATGGGTATTCGGCTGACAAATTGTGAGGGCAAAGCGTGTCATCGCGCATTTAAGAAATCATACGACAACCAATGCTTGCCCATTTTGTTCCCTTACTGCCATCCTCGATTCTATTCGCCGAGCGTTTTTGAGTTACTAGCCTGCGCTTGTCAGTCTGTCACAAATGCCACGGGACGCCTGATGACAGCAGTGCCCCTTGACAAATTCTGACATGTGTACATAACCCCGCCGACATCCGCTTTTGTCGCCGTTCGAGACGCCTTCGCATCTTGTCAGGCACAAGCTGCAATTCCACGGCACGGGCTATCTCAGTGTCCTTTTTCTGTTCCTTTTTACCTTATGCTGTTTTCTTAGCTGCGGCCAAACGTGAATAGAACGGTGCTCCTCTGCCATCACAAGGCCATGTTGGCCAGAGGCGGAAACGATGTCCAGAGTACGAACCAGTTCGCTGCCACTTCAGGCGTCCCCGGTCACGCTCACCCTGCTCCCGTTGCTCCACATAGAATAAACCCTTCGCAGCAAATGTCGAGTGTACATTGGGGTCCAATTGGCTCTGCTCGCGGCATGAGTATGATTAGTGTAGCCTCTGATGAGAGCGAGCAAGTCAGGCTCAATACGCGAGGCATGGGCAAGAGCAACCTCTCTCCCACCAACGGCCGACGAAAAGCGGATGAGCCCACGGTTGAGGCTCCCACTAATAAGAAATTCAATACCAATGCCGCTGCTACCAACAGTGATATGAATTTCTCGGATAAAGAGTCCACAATGGGACTGGAGGAGAGCGTGTCCATATCAAAGATGACAAACGAAGAAAAGCGAAAGAACTTTCTCGAACGCAATCGGTATGTCTTACAATCTCTGATTGTTCTGTATTGTGGCAGTTTACTGACTCTCCCTCGAACCAGCGTCGCTGCCCATAAGTGTCGCCTGAGGAGGAAGCAATGGCTTACCCAGCTGCAGACTAAGGTTGAGTTGTTCACTACGGAGAATGATACCTTGATGGCGCAAATCGCCCATCTCAGAGAAGAGACCGTCAACCTGAAGGCACTCCTTTTTGCCCACAAGGACTGTCCAGTTGCTTATCAGCAGGAACTATATAGTGCTTCTATGTCGCAGGTTGTTAAGTCCTATATTTTATAACTCAACTCTTGCAATATACTTGGATATATTCTGAATTAGGTTGTAACATATAGGCAAACTATCGGCAGTTGCAATGATTTCGCGCTATATTAAATGTACGCTTTAGCCGAGGCTATTTGTTCCTTATTCACCTACGTCGTCTCCACGCCCGTCAATATATAAGCCTGTTTATTCTCGCCCCTATATATACCAACCACCACTAACCGCCAGCTATTGTTGCTGGTCGATTGCAAGCACCTAAAGATAGACAAGCGGAATAGGACAGACAGAAACGAGACATCAATAGACAGCTCAGGCAGATTCCCAATCCGTTGTCTCAATCGGGCCTGGGTCGTCCATCGCCCCGTCGTTGACAGCAACGACAAGTACCATTTCCACGGCGCCTACCTACTCAAACCCTCTACTCAACCATCTACAGCCACTTCCACAGCGCTCGTGTTCATGCCACTACCCGCCTACGCGGAGGCTCCTCCTCGCGGACGCTACAGAGGTAACAGTAGTGCATCTGCTAACCCTAGGAACTATTAAGAGACGATTTGACTCAAATCGCCCACCAAAATGGATAGTTTCGCTTAATTTTTGGAGTTATATCGTTTGGAGCGAAGCCGAGTCGCTGATTGGGTGAAAATAACCCCAACCCCACACTTGGGGTTAGCTAGCGTCAGCTTAGGGTTAGCATAATGCAGAAGAAAGGGGACTTTAATTGATAGAGAATAATAAGACTGCTTCTCTTTACTCTAATAGTACTATTTAAATCCCACCTGATTTAGATAATTGAGGATCATACCGGATTTATATCGTACTATTGCATATAGCCACCATCAGCAAGAGGAAAGAGGCTTTATTAAGCAGTAATGGAGGATATCGTGCAGCTTAATTACAACTATCAGATACTGATCTGCCGGCTATGTCAAGCAGCCATTCAGCCAGGCGCTGGCATTGAGTTACACTTCCGATATAAGTATCAGCTGAAGGGCCAAGTGCTTAAGGATATCAAAGACTACTACGGTACACTTAAACTATCTAACCCGAAGCTTACTGTAACCCCCGAAGATAATAGTAAGGCAATTGAATAGCTTATTATTTCACACGGATATAGCTATAATGTATGCCGATATCTCACTATTACACCAGATAATATTATCCGCTACTGGAGAGAGGCAGGGTATGGAGCAGCAGAGGAGCGATAGACCGAGGTGTAGCTATAGACGTGGATATAAGGAAGGAGTCATGTGCGCTACTGGATCGTTCGAGTCGATAGCGATAGTAACGGCTCATCCGATATAGGTAACGCAGCTGAGGCTAGAAGTCAGAGCGCTATAGATAAGCTCATCGCTACAAGCCAGGCTCGATTAGAACAGGAAGATACCATATAACTACAAAAGGGTGATTTAAAGGAAGATATTGACCGTGACTCGCCGTGGGTCAAGAGGCTAGGCTAGGTATGACACTTTGGCTCCCGGGACTTAATTAATATTCACGATACAGCCCAGTGGCTACGAGCGAGGGAAGTAACAGGCAGGTCAGCTAGAAGGTAAGAAGAAGATGAGGAAGCAGCTTGTAAACGACTATTACTTAGGCGGCTTAGAGAGAGCTTCGATTGTGAGGTGGAACGTTACTGCTAGTGACTCGATAGTATCCTGACCGAGATGTTACAGTGGCTTAATAGTATTTTATTAGTAACTCCGAGCGGCGTGCCGTTTGGTCGTAAAGGTAAGGAAGAATCGATGAGCTAGTATAAGTCTGTTGGTCACCGCTACTTAAGCTTCTGCTAGAAGGTATATCGTATTAGCCGGAAGGAAGTATTCGAACGCTAGGCTATTCGCTTTACGGACGAGTAGTGGAGCTTATTAGGGGATATTACTGAAGAGCTCGAGAGTGATAGGGCCCTAAGTAGTCACGACAGTAGATTCTTCAGCGGCAGAGAGAGACAAGCTAAGGATAAAGAGGAGGAAGAAGACGAAGAAGATGAAGATAGGGATGAGGACGAGGATAAATATCAGGATAACAGCGAGCAGGAAAATAACAGTATAACTAGCCCGCTACAGGATACGCTAGACCGAGCCGTCTTCCGATTTATTGTGGCTTCGATTAAAACTCACATCGGTGGAAATATATATATGAATTCGCTACTATACTTCTATGCAGTACTTAGTATTAAGCCACGCCCAATGGGCTATATAGAGCTGCACTTATATACCGGTCTGCTAGCTGCTATAGTGTAGTGGGTCTGGCTATTCTTTTTAGAGGCTGTATTTGAGAATCAGCCGCTCAATCGGGATGAGGTTAGGGTTGAGGCTGTACTTGTATTCGAAGAGCAGTATAGAGCGTGGATGTATATAGGCACTTATACTATTATGAGCATAATTATCGGGTGGATGGTATATAGAAAAGGGTATTGGCAGAAGATGGG
Organism: Fusarium lyarnte (nom. inval.); assembly: GCA_014898885.1. NCBI lineage: Eukaryota > Fungi > Ascomycota > Sordariomycetes > Hypocreales > Nectriaceae > Fusarium > Fusarium lyarnte (nom. inval.). Next base: position 9,826 of record JAAVUB010000846.1, read on the forward strand.
GGGTTAGCCGTCAATACGGTAGTCCGAGGATGGAGAGGGCTTATTTTATATGGGCGAGTATATCGATATCGAAGATTTCACCCGTACACTACGCGATGAGGTTATCAAGGTAGAGAAGCTGCTAGATAAGCTATTCGGAGGGTTTTGGTACCCGGTTAGTAAGAAGATTAATATGGGGCGAATCGTAGATAATATAATACAGCTCGGGGTAGGTCAGTTATTTATAAGTAATCTGAAAAATAAGTAGCTAGAGGCCGGACCGGTAAAGGTAATACGGCTGATAGAAGTATCGATATGGGATACTACGAGGGTCCGATGGAAGCGATAGCGTGTTAAGAGGTAGCTTCATGACTTGAAGCTACTGCGAGAGACGCTGCTCGTGCTTGTATATACATGGGGTGGGCTTCCAGGAAGGGGGCCCGAAATCATAACGCTGTAGCACTACGACTCGTAGCAGCTGATGTAGAATATATTCATACTAGATAGGCAAGTCATAATCATAACTGACCGAGATAAGATGAAGGTAATCCGCGATAACGGGCGAAAGGTAGTACGATTTGTCCCTGACCGGATTAGGCGGATGATTGTGGTATATATCGTATGGCTACTTCCGACGGAGAGGGTGCTGCGACGAGAGTGTTAACTTGCCGAGCCGCGTAGAGAGCAGCTAGAGTATATATGGAGGGATAGCTGCTTATCGGTATGGGAGACTGACCGGCTCAGTAGGCAGCTTGGCCGCGTGACGCAGGCCGGAATAGGGGTCAGATTAGGGGTAGGACGATACCGAGCGATCGCGATCGAGATGGGACGGAGGATCCGAGGGCTTATGATGAAGCAGCTAGAAGGTAAGATAGATGATGAAGATGAGGATAATATCGAGATCGACCAGATCACAGGTGAGCCGGTTGACTGTGGAGGAAGCTGGAATATCGTGTGGGACTTGCAGTTAACGTACGGAACACGCATTGCAAGGCAGCACTATGCCGTACACATCGGCTTCCCAGGTAAGCTGCAGCCGGAGATGATTACGATATTCAAGGAGATTAGCAAGCTGTGGTATCAGTTTTTAGAGGAAAGTAGTAGTATAGAAGAAGGGAAGGAGGTAAAGGTACCGAAACGTAAGCGGGATAGTTAGAAGACCGATAAGCAGTAGCAGTCGATCGATAGTCCGACCCAGATAATTAGGAGTAGCAAGCGAAGAAAGATTACTTAAGAGGAGGAACCGGCTCAGAAGAGGAAGGAGATAAAGGAGATAAGAGAGGAGAAGGAAGAGAAGAAAAAGAAGAAGCTAGAGGATAAGATGAGGGACGGGCTACGAAAGCTGCTTGGGCCGAAGGCGACTTGGCGATCTGATAAGCAAGCTGAGAGTATGCGATCGATCATGATGCTCAAAGCAGATCAGACGGCAATTAACATGCTGCCGACAGGGGCCGGCAAGAGCATATTATTCATACTGCCGGCCGTAATACAGGATACAGGTATAAGTATCGTAGTCGTGCTGTTTGTTGCACTGATGGATGACTTGGTGATAAGAGTAATAGATATAGGGGTCGACTGTATCCGATATAGGTCATCGATGAATTCGGGATGAGAGGGTATACCGAGGGCAGTACGGTTAATCGTTGTCAGTGCCGATATTGTATCGAGCGCCGAGTTTTGCGGATACATTAACGGGCTATTATATATAGGGCTGCTGCAGTAGATATTCATAGACGAATATTATACCGTGATTATGGATATTGGCTACCGGGCTAAGCTTGGCGAGCTCGTAGGGTTACGCCGGTTTGGCTGCCTGTTAGTGCTGCTTATGGTAATGCTGCCCGTTATACTGGAAGATTAGTTTCGCGGCGAGATGCTAGCAAGGTCAGTAATCGTAGTGCGGGATCGGACGGTCAAGCTAAACTGCTACTACGAGGTTTAGTAGGTCAAGGCCGGGCGTAATACTATCGAGGATCATACGATCGAGGTGATTAAGCAGCTAGATTAAGATATAATAGGCTATTAGAAGGGGGTTATATACTGCCGATCTAAGAGTTAATACGAGGTAATCGCTAACGAGATCGGCTGTAGGTTTCATCATAGCAGTATGAGCGAACAGGACCGTTACGAGGCGCGGATAGTATAGGTAGAGGGCCGTAACACAAGCCGATAGATCATAGCAATAACCGGGTTAGGGACAGGTATCGACATCGAGGGGATCGTGGCTGTTATTTATATAGAGAAGCTGTATAGGCTCGTTAACTTTATATAGTAGATTGGCCGAGGAGGGCGTCGGGCAGGCGAGGTAGTGCGGTCCGTTATCATATACGATAGACGGCTATAACGAGAGGATTAGCACCGAAGCTTTATAGATGATATCAATTAGGTATAGATGGAGGCGTTCGTATTAATGCTGGGATATCGAAGGGCCGTGATATCGGCGTTTATAGACGGGGCAGTAGGCGAAACATATAAGGATATAGATAGGGCTACGCTTTATGATCGATGTGATCTACTTCGAGAGGATAATAATAGTAGTGAGGGTATAGGCAGGGCTGAGGAGGTGATTGAAGTAGAGAGTAATAGGGAGAGTGATGGGGAGAGTGATAGGGAGAGTGATAGGGAGAGTGATAGGGAGAGTGATAGGGAGAGTGACAGGGAGACTGAAGGGGAGACTGAAAGGGAGACTGAAGGGGAGACTGAAGGGGAGACTAATAGAGAGGTTAGTCAGGATAAGGAGGGCGAGGGCAAGAGTAGTAAGATGAGGAAGGGTAGGAGGATTTAGAATGCATTCGGTAAGGAAGAGGGCATACAGATCAGAACGCTTTTCCGGTAGCTAGATGATATCGCAGAGGAGTATCCGGTGTATTACGTCTGACGTTATTAGAAGGGACTAGAGCTAGGGAAGGTCCCCGATCAGCCGCGGTATAAGAAGGCTGGGCAGTGGTGTGAGACGATAGCAGAGGAAGGGTATAATGTTATATGTAGGGAGATCAGGTTTAAGGAGCTTATATGTTGTTATATATGTAAGCTGCTGTTAGACTGGTATGAGGAAACCCGGGATGAAGAGGGTAAATGTGTATATAAGGATAAGCTGCTGCCGATAGTGTTACTAGGACTAAGGAGCTGGTAAGTAAGAGAGATAGTAAGGGCTGAGTTTGGGGTCGATATAGAGGATAAGAAGGCATTTTATCGCTGGCTAGGGGTTAAGAGGCGGTTTCACGGGATAAAGGGGATAAATACATATACAT
>JAAVUB010000849.1:0-13501 GCA_014898885.1 Fusarium lyarnte (nom. inval.)
ATATATGATTAAGAAAATTTTACCTATCTCAAAGATCTAGGGTTTTATAATATTAAATTAATATATCTTAATTAAGAATTAGAATATCTTATATACTTTTAAAACTAATTAAAGAATTATAATTCAAGTTTTCCTTATATTAGTTTGATACTATTATAATAGTTTAAATATTTTAATATAATATCTTATTTATTATTTACATTTATTATTTATAGTAGAGGCTTGTGGCTGAGAGATTAAAGTGGCTGATAGAACTTAGAGTTAATACATAAGAGACTATTAAATTTATTAAAATAAATTAGAAATTGGATTATGCATAAGAAGAACCCACTACTAGTTGATAGCCCCTCGATCCACGTTCGACAGGAAGTTGTCACGCAAACAGAGCTGCCCGCACATCTGCCTAAATGCTAAACATTCATACCCTGAATAATTATCTTGATAACAACAATAAAGAGAAAGAAAAGGGAAAGAACAGAAACCCAAGGGATCTACAGTTAATACTCGAGTAATAGCGATAACGTCGCGGGTCCAATCAAGTGGTGGCAAGCTGCCGAACAGTGTTCTATCGATTTCAGAGCAAGGATCGCGCTTAATAAGCATATAAGCACGCTAACATACTACCAGTCACACGATCGTAATGCCTGGTGAGAGTAATTTTCATCTTTCAGTAGAATCTTGGAATGGATGAGGCTTGTAGGTTAAAGATAGGAAGAAAACTCATTGTAAGATAATCATTTCCATTTGTTTAGACGACTTTGAAAGAGCATGGACTAAACCGGTACACATAAGTAAGTAATAAACACATAATCAATCCTCAACACTGCCATAACCACCACCGCCAGGGGTCATGATGACAACCCTATCGCCCGTATTCATGGGGATGCTGCCCTTGCCACCCATGTTGACTCTTCGTTCGTGGCCAGTGTACTTATCCTTGGTCAACCAGAGGTTCAGACCAGTCTGTCCGGGCTCACCACCCTCCATTCCATAGGGCCGATGCACTCTTCTCTCAGATAGGATGGAACACTGGACAGGCGTGAGGAACTCGATTTCTCTCGCCACGCCATCACCTCCCCGGAAACGTCCCTCACCACCAGTCTTATCACGAAGTTCGAAGCGTCGGAGGATGCAGGGATACCTCTTCTCTAGGATCTCAGGATCAGTGATGCGTGTATTTGTCATGTGTACATGCACACCGCTCTCTCCGACCCAATCTTTGCCTGCACCAGCACCCCCGGCAATGGTCTCGTAATAGCCGAAGCCGGGGATGGTCTCGCCTGTATTCTCGTCAATCTTACTGTCAATGCCGAAAGTCAGATTATTAAGACAGCCCTGAGAGGCGGCACATGCATGCAAAGCCTTCAGAACCACATCGGTAACACGCTGACTGGTCGTCACGTTACCTCCCACAACGGCTGCTGCACCAGTGGGACTGAGGATACTGGGCGAGGGGATTCGGATATCGACGGGGCTAAGGCAGCCCTGGTTGAGGGGGATATCAGATTTGATCATGCATCGGAGAGCATAGATGATGGCCGAATGAGTGATAGCCTCAGGGGCGTTGATGTTGCCACGGACCTCGTCTCCAGTGCCTGCAAAGTCAAAGACGGACGATCCGTCCTCTTGAATGGTAATCGTCAGCTTGATAGGCGTACCGTCGTCCATGAAGTCCAGAGCTACCAGAGGCTTGCCACCATAGCGCTGGTACATATCTTTGAGCAGGTTTCGCACGGCCAGCTCAGCTGTCCTCTGGATCTCGAACATGTACATCTGCACCGTCTCGAGGCCATACTCTTCGATGAGATTTTGGATCAAGGCAATTCCACGTGCGTTGGCAGCGACCTGCGCCTTGAGATCTGAGATGTTGTCGCCGATGTTTCGACTGCCAGAGCATCCTTCGTATTTTGCGGGCATCTCCAAGAACAGATCGCGCATGCGAGCCTCGTTGAAAACTCCGCCTGAAACAACCTTATCGGACTCAATTGCGGTCCCCTCCTGCCAAAGCTCAGTCGAGTTGGGAGGCATGGATCCAGGCAGAATGCCACCAACTAAAGAACATATTAGCAATTGATCGTACTATATGCCTGATCAGTTGCCAAGGGACTGTTGAGCACTTACTATCGGCGTGATGGCCACGAGAAGCAACATAGAAGATGATCTCATCGGTGCCCTTCTTGAAAACAGGAGTAACAACGGTCACATCGGGGAGATGGGTGCCGCCTGACATGGGGTGGTTAGAGACCAGGACATCACCATCCTTAAGCTTGCCCAGCCAGCGCTTATGCTGATAACGAACAGCAAACTGCATAGAACCCAGATGCACAGGCACGTGAGGGGCATTAGCCACTAATCCACCGTCGGGTGAAAATAGAGCGCAGGAAAAATCAAGACGCTCCTTGATATTAGTCGATACAGATGTCTTCTGAAGAGTACGGCCCATCTGCTCAGCGACAGACATAAACCTATGGCCAAAGATGGATAGACGGACAGGATCGACCTCGGATGAGTAGGAAGCCTCCCGAGGAGCAGACTCCAAGTCGATTAGAACGCAGGTCTGGAGCACATGGACGAGCGCGTTGGGGGAAACCACAATGGTTTGCGTCTCGTCAATGATGATAGCAGGTCCATGAAGCTTGACGTCAGAGCCGAGCTCAAGGAGCTGGTAGATGGGAGTCTTGACGAAGCCAGACTCGGAATCGAAGTAGACATCCTCGTGCTGTGCAGCTTGGGGTGCATCCTTAATGGTTGTGTCCTTGAGCTGCTGTAGGGGGCTTTTCTCGGAGACCTTGTTGGCAGAAGCAATAGTCCTGACCCGGACATCATCGACGAGAACGGGGCGGTCAAATGTAAAGTTGAACTCACGTCGATGACGCTCAACAAATGCCGAAGTAAAGTCACCATCGTCTGGCTTCAGGATCATAAGACTAGTGTCGGATCCCTCATAACGCATGTTGAGGAAGATCTCATGTCGCAATTGGTCCTTCTCGAAGCCCTGAGTCTTCAGCTGCTCTGTGGAGCGTTCAACGAGACCCTGCAGCTTAGTGTCAATCTTGGTCTCGGCGCCAAGATACTCAGTGGCCATGGGCTCCTGCGCCTCTTGGACAATCTCGGCGAGAGCAAGACCATAGGCAGACAGGATGGACGAATACTTATGAATGATGATCCTTGAGATTCCAAGCGAGGCCGCGACGTTACAAGCATGCTGACCTCCGGCGCCACCGAAGCAAGCAAGCTGATGCGAGGATGTCTCGAAACCTCGGGCTTCAGTAAGATTACGAATAGGCCGGGTCATAGACTCATCGGCAACCTTTAGGAAGCCAAGGGCGACCTGCTCAGCAGTGAGCTTGACTTTGCCATGTTCCGCGTTAATTTTGTCGGTAAGCTCTTGGAATAGCCTCTTGGTGATTTCACGATCAAGAGGCTGATCTTCGTTAGGTCCAAAGATCTTGGGGAAGTACTCGGGGAGAAGACGTCCGAGAAAGAGGTTGGCATCAGTAACAGTAAGAGGGCCACCCTTCCTGTAGCAGGCTGGGCCAGGGTGAGCAGAAGCGGACTCGGGTCCGACCATAAATAAGCTGTTAGTCCATGACAGAATGGACCCGCCGCCGGCAGCAACAGTGTTGATATCAAGCTGCGGCGCCGAGATACTAACACCGGATATGCTTGAGGAAAAGGTGTGCTCCAGGTGGCCATCGAAGCGCGAGACATCGGTCGAGGTACCGCCCATATCGAAGCCGATGATAGGCACCTTGGCTTCCTGGTCATAGCTAGTGGAGGCATAACCGACAACACCAGCGGCCGGGCCCGAGAGAATGGCTCGGAGACCACTAAACTTACGGAAGTCAACAAGACCTCCATCAGACTGCATAAATTCAACACGGCAGCCATGAGAGCCGCCCAGACCACCCTCGAAATTGGCAGAGATGGAGTCAATATATGACTTGATGACTGGGGTTAGGTAAGCATCAGCCGTGGCGGACATGCCTCGAGGTACGACCTTGATCATGGGTTGCAGCTGGGATGAGATCGCGACGGAGAAGCCAAGTTCTGTAGCAATCTCACCAATTTTCAACTCGTGGTCAGGGCAGGCAAATGAGTTGACGAGGGCGATAGCCAATGAGCCGTAGCCACGCTCCTTCAGCGCTTTCAAGTCGTTGGTAAGGCTGGTTGTGTCTAGCTCCTCAGCCACATAGTACTGTTCACCAGTAACACCTTGGATGACTCTGAAGCTGGATAGAGCTTCTTGGGATGATCTGGGGTGAGAAGGGACGATACGCTCATGGACCTCGACAACATCCTCGAACAGGACATCTGGGCGCCTGGCCGAGAGGTCAAAGATGTCAGGGCGGGCCTGGTTGCCAATACGCAGAAGGTCCTTGAAACCCTTTGTTGTCAGGAGAGCTGACTTCGTACCCTTGCGCTCAAGCAGGGCATTAGTGGCAACCGTGGTTCCCATGCGTAGACACTCGATGTTCTCCAATCGTAAGGGCTTGCCTCTGGGCAGGGTTGCGCCCGTTGCAGCTTCGAGAACTCGGCGGATTCCTTCAGTAGGGGCATCCTTGTAATTGGAGGGATCGACTGATAGGAGCTTAAGAACAATGTCAGGCTTACCCGGCACGATGGCGTGGACGTCGGTGAAGGTACCACCTCGATCAATCGAGATGGTAATCTTGTGTGATGTTGAGGAACCCATTGCGAACTGCTGTGTGTCGCACCGGGAAGAAGTGATTTGCAGTGTTTGTATTCTTTCCATTCAAGAGACGCGAAAGCACAGGATAAATACTACGAAGAGGCTTTTTTGTCGGAGGACTAAGGCCGTCGTCCTCCTCAAACATAGACGGAGTTGAGCTTGCGTGGGATTCCAGTTCGCCTCGTCATTGCTGATTAGCGGGGAAGTGACGATCTTTTGCCGACAATAATCGATTTACAATAGACGGAGAGACCCGTTGTGAGTCCTAGGCCTGGGGCGCTGATAGAGCGATCTGGAGCCCTGTCGAGGGTTTGGAGTAGCCGAGGCGAGCTTCTGTTGGGACCCACTTACCGATGGACTAACTTACAGCAGCAATGGTACGGATTAGGATGTTGGCTACTTGGAACCTTGTCTAACGATAGGGATACCTTTACCGATCATAGTTCCCACTCTAACCACCCTTTTTTCTGGACCCAATGAGGACAAGCTTAAACCGCACTAAATCATATCTTTCGGCTCCGTGTGGACCCCGAGCCTCGACAGATGAACTTAATTGGACAATTTTGATTACAGTACCCAGACTGTGATTGCCATCTGGCTTGAAGCCCAGGTATCTCAATTTGGAGGGCTAGGTGGGACCCATAGCCTAGCGGATCAGATTGAGATACACTATCAGTCATTTCCAGCATGCAACGCCCGGAACCACGTCAATCTACCCCAGATTAACCCCGCCTTGACCCCAGAATATGCTTTATCTACAGCAGCTAATTGCTATCTCGCCTCCTGCGACTCGGCTTCCGTACCGTCCGGTATCCACACACAATCTCTTATCTCAACCGTAGTTATGGAACGTCTAGACAAGGCTGCCAGAGACCAGTTCGCTTAAAACACATGTATATCTACCCATGCCAGGAAACACGCAAGTGACTTACCAACAACATCCTTGGAGATCATCCGAGCCATCACACCTACCTGTTTTCATCTTGATAGCCTTCTCGGTCTGACCTTGTCTCTTTGCTTTTCTTCATTCATCCTCTACTCTGTTAAGCTGGAACATCCCAACATCATGTCTGTCAAGATGCAAAGCAAGGAGGATATCCAGAGTCCATCGGCAGACTATGCCCAGGGCTCCATAGTGAACGAAGAGATTGACTGGGATCCCCAGGAAGAGGCTTCTCTCCGTCGCAAATTTGACTTGACCATCACGCCGTTGGTGACAGTCATGTACATGCTGTGTGCCATTGACAGGTACGTCGCATGAGCCTTCTGTCAATGTTCTTGATGAATGTTGATACTGACCTTGGGTGTTTACAGAGCCAATGTCGGGTGAGCATTCTGAAAATTTCTGCAATCATGTACATATACCAACAGCCCTGAAGTAACGCTCGCATTGAGGGCATGACAGATGATCTCAACCTTGTGAAGTACCGCTACAACATCCTTCTGACGGTGTTTTTCATCTTCTATCTCGCGTCAGTACAAGTCCCACAAGCTTATCCATTATATACACAATTTGAAGCATGAACTGACTTCTCCCTGCTCAGAGTCGAGATTCCCAGCAATGTCGTCCTCAAGAACATAGGGCCCCGATGGTATCGTACGTCGAACGAGCCCGATCTGAAGCATATGTTAGTTGTTCTGAAGTGAAACATAGTGCTAATCAGCCCAGTGCCTGGTCTCGTTTTCTGCTTTGGACTAGTCTCTCTCTGCACCGCCTTTGTCCAGACCTTCGCCGGCATGATCGTTGTGCGAGCCGTTCTTGGAATCTTCGAAGGCGGGGCAATGCCCGGAACCGCCTTCTTCCTCAGCTGCTTCTACAAAAAGACTGAGCTTTTCTTCCGCATGAGTATCTTCATCGCTTCAAGCGCACTGGCCAGTTCTTTCGGTGGACTCCTGGCAGCTGGACTTTCGTAAGTCAACAATGTAGCAGGTTTTTGTGGCAAATTCTTCCTTGTTCCATCGTCGGCTATTCTATTCTGAGATTTTCCGACAACGTCAATGCCAAGTATGGCGCTGTCTTCCTCAATGCCATCGCTTGTTTCGGGGCCAGCAGTGGTTTCCTGAGCTGGGGTATTAACAACGCCGGCAGGGCTGCCGTTGCTGCCGTTGCGGGCGGTTATATGGTTATGGTTGGAAGTCTTGGAGGTGTTGTTTCCACGTACGTCACTCTACTGTCATTCTTTAGGGAGTTTAAACGCTAACGTTGCTACAGCTGGACTTATCTGGCACATGACTCGCCTCTTTTCCATACCGGTCACACAATTAACTTGACCTTGCAGTGCTTTTGCTTTTGTCTTGCTAGTTTTGGACTGGCCCATTGTATCTATGACAACAAGTACAGAGCCGCGGGTAAGAGGGACGAGAGGATTAGGGGTCTCACAAACGAGGAGAAGCTGGCGCTCGGCCACCGAAACCCGGAGTTCCGATATATGGAGTAAGGCTCTGAACTCGGAACACATAGCTTGATATGAACACTATTACTTTCAGGTGTTGGATACGTGCAGGAGCATATTGTTTGCTGTGGTAATTTGTTGAGTAGCTGAGAAAGGATCTAGTCCTTAATTGTCTGTAATCAAGCTTTATCCTTCCTATCGCCTAGCCTTCACAAGATGTGTAACTTGCTATCATTAGTTAAACTTCACCCAATTTAGTTCTAAAGAGTACTTGGCCTGTTCCGTAACCAGATGTCCGAGTAGGCAGCCAAGGCTTGCACACGAAGGCCTATAGGCACCACGGAGCACTGCCACCTAGAGGGCTACGTGGACTCAATACGCGTTAGGACGTAATACATTGATGATGAATGCCTTGCGTCAAAACATTCTATTGTAAGTTTCAAGGATGGGGCTATCTTGCTTATTGTCCGGCCCGGACCTGGGGAATTATCTCAACAATAGTGGCTAATGTTCCAATGACTAGACAGCTGACTGGTTCTCGTCATGAGCAAAGAAATGCACTGTTTGCATCAAACTAGCTACACCGCCGAAATCTCCCCGCAAATTGCCAGGCTCCGTCACTCAATCTCAGAAACTTGTTGGCTTATCTCGGCTCGGGATCTAGGATCCGATATACCGTGGTCGGGCTTCAGGATCCTATCCAGCAGTAACGAGATCCAGTGGCCTATCCTCGATCTCAGCCATGTCGCGCTAAGTGCGCGGCGGCTCGGTATCGCCTCCTACGATAACAGATCCCTGGAAAGACGGGAAAGACGTCTTTTCCTATTTTTTTTTTGTGGATGATCTGAGGAGTTCCTACGTCATAAGAACCCTCCGTCGTGTTGGATTCTCTTGGATATTACAGCCTCATTGTGACAAAACTCAGCTCGTGAGAAGTGATCAAGCAAATATGCCGGAGATACTAGGCTATTCGACTCTTTTTAATCCTCGACCTGTTATCGTCGCACTATTATTCACTCTTGTGGCTCTTACTATCAAATAGCAATGCGAGCCCTTGGCGGGAGCATCGGAAGAAGCTGCTTTGGACAGCGAAGCTGCGCAGCCGACAAGAGATCATACAGGAGATGAGTGAGGTCGGCAAAAACTTTGTCGTCTTCTACGGTTCACAGTCCGGAAATGCTGAAGACTATGCCGCAAGATTAGCCCAAGAGGGCAAGGGCAGATATGGCCTCAAGATCATGGTGGCTGATCTCGAAGACTACGACTATGACAATCCTAATTCTGTCTCTCAGGATACAATTATCATGTTTGTCCTTGCAACGTATGGGGAGGGTGAGCCCACTGATTATGCCGTCGATTTCTACACCTTCATCACAGATAGCGACTCAGGCAAGTCTCTGGAGGGCCTTCGTTACAGTATCTTTGGCCTGGGCAACAGCACCTATGAGCATTATAACTTGATAGGACGTACTGTCAATAAAGCACTGCAGAGACTGGGTGCGCAAAGAATTGGGGACGCGGGGGAGGGTAATGACGGGACAGGAACTCTGGAGGAAGATTTCCTGAGCTGGAAGCACAGTATGTGGACTGCCCTCTCCAAGGTAATGGAACTTCACCAGCGGGAAGTAATTTACGAGCCTGTTTACAAAGTTATCCGGCGAGATCTCTTGAGCAGCTCTTCCCCCAGTGTTTATGCTGGTCAGCTCAACAGGTTCTAGCTCAACGGTCTGGTCCAAGGTCCATACAATGCTCGAAATTCGTACATCGCCTCGGTGACTGAGTCAAGGGAGCTTTTCACGGGTGGAGCTGGTAGCTGTCTACACCTGGAAATCGACATCAGCGGTCGGGGTTGACCTACCAGACAGGCGACCATATTGCTGTATGGCCCGTCAATACAGGACACGAAGTTGACAGGCTTCTCCGTGTCTGTGGCCTATAGGGCGAAAGAAATACCGTCATTATTATTGAAGCCTTTGAGCCAACCACCAAAGTTGGGTTCCAAACACCAACGACTTTCGATGCCATCATGCACCACCAACTGGAAATCTGTGCACCCGTCTCGCGCCAGTTGCTGGCCTCTTTGGCTCGCTTTGCACCTAATGATGCTTCAAGGGCAAAAGCGACTGCTCTAGCGGCTGACAAGACTTGCTTTCACGACACGGTGAGCAAAATGCGATACAATATCGCGAGGACGCTTGAGATACTAGGCTATGGAGAGCCGTGGACTGACATCCCTTTCTCGGCTATCATGGAAGGTCTTCCCAAGCTCCAACCTCGATATTACTCCATCTCATTATCTTCTCTCGTCCAGCCCCAGAAAGTATCAATTACGGTCGCGGTCGAGGATCAGGCTATCACTGGTCGGTCTGGTAGATTCAGAGGAGTCGCGAGTAACTACCTCCTTGCACTGAAGTATATCCAAAATGGAGAGGTTCATGCCGAACCTGCTTACGAGATTGGTGTCCCGAGAGGAACATACACTGGGATTCGTCTCCCAATCCATATCCGCTCATCCAATTTCAGACTACCCCTGGATCCATCTAGGCCGGTCGTACTGATTGGTCCCGGCACTGGTATTGCGCCAATGCGCGGATTTGTAATGGAACGGGCCAAGCAGGCGCATCTTGGACGGCCCGTTGGCAAGACACTCGTCTTCTTTGGATGCCGTTAGTCTGACGAGGACTACATATATGCTCCTGAGTGCATTGTAAGTGCCTTATTTGATCACATGAGTTATGGCTATAGTAACATGATCCTATAGGACTATAAGAAGGCATTGGGGGATGGTTTCGAAATCATCACTGCCTTCTCCAGGGAAGGTCCCAGCAAAGTCTATGTACAGCACCGTCTTAAGGAATATGCCAGCGAAGTCAACAAGCTTATGGAGGAAAAGGCAGCGGTTTATGTCTGTGGAGATGCCAACCATATGGCTCGTGATACCAGACATACACTAGTACAAATCATTTCTCAACACCGTGGGATATCGGAGAAAGCAGCAGAAGGAGTAATAAAATCCATGCGGACTGCAGCTCAGTATCAGGTATGGTCGACAATTTTCTGGAGTTGCTATTGGTCCGTTTCTACAATTTTAAACCAGACATCTCTGATTTACCATCCCTACATCAACTTCCCACACTAATACGTTGTTTAGGAAGACGTTTGGTAAGCGGTATCTAACTTCTAACAGTAGTGTCATCATCATGTGCGCACCTGGAATAGCCGTAAAAGTAAGCTTCTGAGCTAAGGAGTGACAACAAATTTCTTGCGTGTCGCTGAATGAAGGGAGACAGATATTTACGGAGACTCAAGACGAGGGGCCGGAGTTTTGTCATCTAGGAACTATGACAGTATGCCATGCTGCTGAAGCCTATTCTATTGCAAAAATAAAATAGTATTTCTCTCTGCGTAGCGTTTGTATTTGTTCATTTTGTTGACGGTCTGTAGGGTTGATTATTTCCTAATCCTATGGCCAAGTGGTTAATTCTACGCTGTTCTTTCTACTGCTTGCCTATCCTCAAGAACTACTACAGATGCGTGGTGTGACCCTTGTTTGTCAGTTCAGCAAATGCTGTGCAGGGATAGCGATTAGACTACGCCAGCTTTTCTCACCGACGTTTCCGGACAGTCCCAGTCTTACCAGGACGGAAAGAGGGGCGATTTCACGTTAGTTATATATAAATTTCGATGTGAATCTTAATTCGTAGTCTGTGTTTGTAGGATGGTTATCTTAATACCGTGTCATGCAACTAGTATACTATCCAAGCCTAGCTCGTTGTAGTCTTATCATCTAATTAACAGAGCAGCCTTTCAATCAGGACACTAGCTAATAATATTTTATAACCCTGATCGATCAATTACAAAGGTATCAGACATAAGTGAGGGCGGGTGTTACACCTACTTCGAGACCCATAATGTAGTCACTTTGTACTTACAGTACCATTTTAACTTGCCTCAGATCTCTTAAGATATAGTAAGATTAAAATCCTAGACTAGCCACCAGGAACTATAAAGTTTAGTCTCCTAATTAATAGCATAGACTAATCAGTACCTTTTATCACAGTGCAGACCCCACCATCCCACTAACTCTCAATAAGAAACTAAAGTTCCAATGGGGTGTGGCACATGCCCTTACTTATACCTGATACCATAATTAGTACAGTAGTGGTTGGTGGTCCTCCCCGCATCGGCTTGTGGGACCCGAAATATTCCATTACCAAGGGTCTGTTTTCCGATCAAAGAAACTAGGGACCCTCGAACTTACTAGACCAATTGAAGCTAGCAATCAAACTGGAAATCGCTTCTGATTGGCAACAGGGGCTGCCCCCTGTAGATAGGTGTAACAGCACTATACCAGTATAAGCCCCGTACCTATGTCTCGTGCTCGGAAAGCCCAACTACTGTCCATGCTTCGGGCGTAAATTCCCGATCTATTATGCCTTTCTTATCTCTTGTAGACTCTTTTCCACTCGGCTACGAGCCGTCTCGTATCTGATAAAGCTTGACGCAGTGCTATTGGAGTTGAGGCTAGGCCTGATCTAGGAAGCCGACAGCACCGACGACCTTGCTCTTTTACCCACATTCTGCATAATTATACATAAGGCAGAACCCCAGGTATTTCAAGCGGGTTTGGAGCGGGTTCTGAATCAGATTATATCAAGCCATCGAAAGCTGTCGAGCTCATAGCCTTATCCAACCTTTATATCCCCCACACTTCGGAGTCCGCTATTCGTCCAGTCATGCATGTTCGAACTGGCCTGGTGGTTTTCTCCATGGGCTTGTTCGCCTCGGCGCTAGACATTACCCCCCGCTGCAACATTGACAACATCAACCTCCCTTTTATTCCGGGAACAAAGTTGCTCGCTAGGACAGCTGAACTTGTCGAGAATGTCAACTTCACTGCTAAGCCTCCTCATACATGGCTCACTAGCAACGTCACCCTCAATTTCTGCAATGTCACTGTCAACTACGGTCACAATAGCTGGCATGACAACGTCAGCGTCACTATCTGGTTACCACTGCGAGACTGGAACTATCGACTGATTGGCGTTGGTGGAGGTGGCTTTGCGTCACTTGCCGGGTATGGTGGTCTTGGTGCAGCTGTTGCTCGTGGCTACGCGGCCGTCGGTACAAACGCCGGCCATGAGATGAATATATACAACGCCGACAGTTGGGCTCTCGATGGCTCTGGCCGAGTCAACTTCTTTCTCTTGCAAAACAACTTTGCCATCTCGCAGCATGAAGCCGCCATCATCGCCAAGCGAGTGATTCATGACATCTATCAGAAAGATCCCGAGTATTCATACTGGAACGGCTGCTCGACTGGAGGTCGCCAGGGGCTTATGCTAGCTCAGCGCTATCCTGGCACATATGATGGTATCCTAGCAGGTGCCCCTGCCATCAACTGGGCCACTTTCGTCCCAGTCATGTATTATCCTCAGTTTGTCATGAATCAGCTCAAGCACTACCCCAAGATGTGTGTCTTCTCAGCCATTGTAGATGCCGCGGTAGAGGCCTGTGATGAGCTCGACGGTGTCAAGGACGGCATTCTGTCACTACCCAAGGAATGTGACTATGATCCCTCCCAGATGGTTGGTAAACGAGTCAAATGCGAAGGTGAAAATGTTATCGTCAGTGAGAAAGATGCACAGGTGTTGAAAAGAGTTTGGGACGGTCCTAAGCACAGAGATGGCACCCCAATCTGGTATGGCATGAATAGGGGAGCATCATTTATTGACTTAGCCAACTCCACATGCGACGGCGACCGCTGCAAAGGAGTCCCCTTCGGTATTGCCTCCAGTTGGATTCAGAACTTCGTACTTCAAGACAGGACCGCAGACCTTACCACCCTTCAAGAGGATGGCTTCAGAGCCGTGTCGAACCTCTCTATCAGCGCTTATAAGTCAGTCACCAGTACCGACAACCCAGATCTCAGGGACTTTCGAGAGTCTGGCGGTAAGCTTATACACTGGCACGGCATGCAAGACCAACAAATCTTTATCCAAGGTTCCGAGAACTATTATCATCAAGCCCAAGACAGAGATAAAAACATTAGAGACTTTTACCGCTACTTCGAGGCTCCTGGAGTAGCCCACTGTGGTGGTGATGGACTCCTCCCCAACGACCCATTGACAGCCTTGGTCGACTGGGTTGAACGCGGCGTGGCACCAGACTTCCTACCGGCTACGACTGGAAATGGTAAACAAAAGCGAAACTTGTGCCCCTACCCACTTGTTCCCTCATATCTTGGTGGTGATTATACCAAGTCGTCATCATATAAATGTAAGGCAAGGTATAAGTAAGATTGTTCTAGTAATATTATATTAGGGTTTAGTAAAACAGATGGAGCTTAAATTAGAGTTTATTTGTATATATATTCTAAATATATTAAATTGAAAACTTTACTCTTAATTAATAT
>JAAVUB010000850.1:0-45349 GCA_014898885.1 Fusarium lyarnte (nom. inval.)
GTGTAACACAGAGTAAGCACAAGGCTGGGTTTGACTTATTTAGAAGAGATGTGCTACCTTCCAATACCCACCATAACCAGGCCATTCATAGGATATATGAAGTAAAAGACCTTAGAAAACTTTACTCTAAGTGATAAAATAACAATTTTATATACGTTATAAATTATCTTGAACTTAGTTAAGTAGTCCCATCTACTAGTATGGTGGTAATGGGAGTTCCTGCTCCCTGACGTTCCTCGACCTATCCAGTTGTTGAGTCTGGGGTCTCCAAATTCATTGAAAATAGATCCGATGTTGAGACGCCCGTCGCTGAAGAAAAACCCTGTCCTATAAATCCACCACTGAATGCTGTCGTGGGAAACCCAGCAATGTATTCTGAGAAAACGTCAGTTTCTAGCATGCCGCCTATTAGCAGATATACCCAAAGCCAGAATCGGAGGAAAGGGATTTTGCTACAAAAGACCAGAAGCATAACCTATTGCGGCAGCTTACCTTTGTATGCGTCCCAAGTAAACTGGTCAAGCGACATGTCTGTATCCTGAGGCGTGTCGGCGGTAGAATCATCGAAAGGCACGCCAATTTCTTGTTCCTGCAACCCTAGTCTGAGGCTCAGATAATCGATCGCCCGCCTGGCTTCCATAGATACTGTGGTAGAGTGCAGCCAGAGTGGATACGCGTTTCGCAGCAGACCGTGAATCTTTGTCCCTGTGCTCTCGTCCAGGGATACATCCGGCCGCGACTTGGCAAGCTGTACATAGTAACAGAGGATGCTCACGCCCAGTAAAAAGACTGCCCGCGGCCGCGAGGACAGGAGTAGCCACCGCGCCCACCTAGCTGGATATAAAAGCCCATCGCCCTGCGTCTCTTCGAGCACTATCTGCTGGAATTCCAGAATCTTGGTCGCTGCTTGTACACAAGCGTTGTGTGAGTAGTGGTAGCGTGGCTGGATGTATGGTGGCGCGAGATACTTCCGGTGTAGCCAGACGGTGAGTCTCTGTATAGCGAGTTGTAGCAACACTCGGTGCATGACGATCTCAGGCGCCACCAGGAAAGATTGACTGAGAGGCTGCCATTTGAAAATAGGCGGAAGCGATGCCTCAGCTTCTTGCAGTTTCCGGTCCAGCTCCATAATCTCTGTGTACGGATGCTCTCTTGTATCGCTGACAAGATCATTGACAAGCCCCATCATATGATCTATCCTCCCCTTGGCCAAGGTATAAAGCACGGGCGTAACCTCGGTCTCTGGACGCGAGGGGGGTAGCTCGGTGGTAGTCTCGTCGAAATCCGAGTCCAGCAGATTACGCGGATTCGCCGTGTCATACTGCTGCGACTTAAGCACGCATGGCAGCGCCATCTGGCTCGAAAGACGAAGATCCAACTGCACAACGACCGCCCACACACGCCGCCGCATCTCACCAGAAAATGGCGTAATGCTTGGGAAGTTGTGGGGGTCTCGATGATAGCCCTGACTCAGGGCGAGCTGCACGATAATACCTTGCACAAGCCACAGCCCGGTCTCATCCTCCTGGGACATGAACGACTCACAGATGAGATAATTAATCAAGGACTCTAGCACGTATTCCCCGCCTCTGGTGTAATGGCCTAGGATAAGGCTGTGGAGAGTCTGTTCCCGGAACCAGTGCACTCGTTCTTGGATTTCCGGATCTGTTGGGTCCTTGATCGAGTGTTGACATAGCGTAGCGACGCACATTACGCTGAACAAGAGCCCGATCCAGTTGTACGGCATGGCTGGTGGGTCCTCCCAGAACTTCTCATACTATTCAAGCGGTTCAAACTGTCAGCCAACGGAAAGCATTAAGGAGATAGATTCAAAAGGAGCGAAAGGGTTAGGGGATCCAGATCGAACCATATGTATACACTCGGATACATAGCAAACACCATACCTCTTGAAGAAAACGCCCACTGTGAAGTATGCATGGCACAACGCCTTGTGTATTAAAGTATCGAGCGACCATACGATCCAAAACAGGTCGTGCCGGGATGGAAGCAAGCAGATCAGCTTTTGTGGTCTGAACCGGCTCATATAGCAGTCTGGGTCCAGGACTCTGAAGAGATAAGTGATCATTGGTGGCCAGCATCCTGGCCTCTTCTTCCTCCTCGTAGTGGTTTCTAAGCTCAGAAATACTGTCCAGCACGGCGGCCCAATGAACGTTCCCGACGTAGCTGGCACCGACACCACGTGAGTTAAGACGCATGCTGCCGGGCTCTGACGGTGAAGGTGCAGGGGAGCCAGCAATATCATTCCTCTGCGATATAGGGGCACGAATTAGAGCTGGCACGAGAGTGTCCTCGTGGAGCGATACATGCGGGACTGTAGAGACACTATGCGGCGACTTGGCTTGGGACGGATGCTCTCGAATGAGACCATCAGGACCAACATCGGGCGTACTTTGTTGCTGCGCAAGTAGCGAACGAACAAGCTCCTCGAGCTGCTGGATACGATCACCGACGCTAACTTTGCTCTTGTGTTTACTTGGCCCTCCCAGTTCGTAGGTGCAGGATAAACCGATCCCCCTACTCGCACAGGTTTTACATGGCAGCTGACGGTCACATCGTACCCTAGGTAACTATCCATTAGTCTTAAGGCTGGTGAGATCAATAGGTGGGTGCTTCAACTTTCGGTTCCTGCAAAAGGTACATGAAAGAAGCGGCTTCTCCCGCCGACGATCTCGAAGCTGAGGCAGCGAGTCTTTGATAACAGTGCCAGACTGCTGATGCCCAGACTGCTGATGCGCTAGTTTTGGTATTTCGGTGTGTGCGTGTGACTCAAGAGTATCCATTAAATGCAAATTTTTGTCTCTTTGTAAAGAAATGAAACTATCAGTGGAAAGTTAGACTGGAAGTGACAGATAGAGTATTCGGCGGAGCAAAGTTGTGGTGGATGTCGGGGGATTAGGCGGGGCCATGGACGGAGCAATCGACGGAGCATTTAACGGAACATTAATGAGCGAATCAGAGCAAACATCAGCACCCCACTATTATGCTTTCAGACAGTTAAGTCGGGCTGATCTAAAGCCAGCACCGGCCAAATATCAAAATTGCTGTCTCTCATCAAAGATTTGGGAATAATTATTGAGGCTGTATGAATTTGATGGGGACTGCGGGCTATTTGAGATTCATGATTGTCATGGCGGGTACCTGTTCTTGTATCCTTGAATGATTTCAATTCGCTAAATGATCTATTCCTAGTAAAGCGACCAACAACGGAGCAAATCCGGGGCAAAACAGGGTTACACGGCATGGCCGACTACTACTTAGGTTTGCCCTTAAAAGGGCGAATATTTCTTCGTTCTTGAGAATATATAACTTGTTATTCAAAGCAGCTAGCATCGAGGCAGAGGCAAGAAAGCACATAATTCTAAGAATTCAAATAGCTTCTTCCATGCCCACCAGCTTCAACTACTATACCACACGACGACGGGTATCTGGCAGCAATGGCGAAAGGTCAAGTCGAGGGCGGTAACACCTCTGACAATCACGAAGCAAGCACGACCGTCAGCTTCGAAGATACGGTTCAAGGCAATATTGGCCATGAAAAAGAATCAAATACTGACAAGCAAGGAGAAGCGAACTCAGCTGATACCTATGCTGCAAATATAAAACCTGATGCTGAAAAGGGCGCAATACAAGCTGGCGAGGTAGCTCCTACACCAGACCCAGATATCGTCGACTGGTCTGGCCCCAACGACCCAGAAAACCCACGAAACTGGTCCAAAGCCTACAAGTTGACAAACATCATAGTCATCAGCTTATCCGTCCTATACACCAATCTCGCAACCACAATGTTCGCCCCCGGTGCCGCCGTCATGAAACGCGAATTCGGCTTCAAGAGCAACACAGTCGAAGTCCTCACCATCACCATGGCATCCCTCGGTTTCGCCCTCGGCCAGTTATTCATACCCCCTCTGTCCGAGGTCTTTGGCCGCATGCCCATCTACCGCACAAGCTCAATCTTCTACATGGGGTTCACGGCTGGTTGCGCGCGTAGCACTGCTGTTGCGGAGTTTCTGGTCTTTCGGCTGTTGACTGGCATGGCTGCTGCGTCGTATATGTCTACGGGGGGCGGTACGGTGGCTGACCTCTTGCCGAAGGAGGAGAGGGGTGTTGCTATGGCTATTTTCACCGCTGGACCACTCTTCGGCCCTGTAGGTTTGCCTTTTGGTGTTCTGAGAGTTTGAGGAAGCTGATGGTGAGAATAGGTGCTTGGTCCTATCGTGGGAGGACTTGTTGTTGAAAACCTAGGATGGAGATGGTGTTTCTACCTCATTTTGATCCTGGTAAGTTGAAACATGTCTACTGCTTATCCAAAACAGGCTAACGGGTGATATTCCTACTAGGCCGGCGCAGTCACCCTAGTCACTTTCTTCATGCATGAAACAAGCTCTATCAACATCCTCAAGTCCAAGGCCGCTCGACTTCGTAAAGACACAGGCAACCCGAACCTCCGCGCCGCCGGTGACAAAAAGACCCCAATCAGGCAGCTCGTGCTCCGCGCCCTAAGACGGCCTATGAAATTCCTCTTCACTTCGCCCATCGTCGCTCTAATCTCACTATACATCGCCTTCAACTTTGGCGTAACCATGCTTCTCTTCGCCACATTTCCCACTGTCTACGAAAACACTTATCATTGGAGTGTGAGTGTTTCCGGCCTGGCGTACACCGGCGTAGGTATTGGTTGCGCCATAGGTGTCATCACTTTTGCCAAGCTGAGTGATCGTTTGCTGAAAGCTGAATGGGGAAACTACCGCGCTGAGCGACGGCTTATCATGATGATGTTTGTATCTCCAATGTTTCCGATCGGGTTGTTCATCTACGGCTGGACCACTGAGTACAAGGTACACTGGGTGGTTCCCATCATCGGCACTGCTATCTGCGGACCTGGAGCGGTTATTATCAATTCATCGTCACAGACGTACATAATCGACATCTTCGGGCCTCAAGCATCGGCATCAGCGCTTGCTGCGATTACACTGCTTCGCAATCTGACAGGAGCCTTTCTGCCCCTTGCCGCACCGACACTGTATGCTAACCTGGGTCTTGGATGGGGGAATAGTGTGTTGGCCTTCATCACGGTTGCATTTATACCCGTGCCGATTTTCTTTTACTTGCGGGGTGAATCACTCCGAAAAAGATTTCCTGTCCAAGTCTGAGAAAGACTGCGTCCCCAACATCGGTTATTAATGTAATCACTCTCCAGGAAATGCATCATCAAGGCTTCTCAATTATTCTTTTTGCAAAGTTTAATTTCTTCTTTTTTGAGTTGGTGTAAGCCATGGATTTACAGATTGGCTCCTCTGTTTCCTGCTCACCCTGTACTACAGCATAATTAACCTGGAGTTCCGGGCTATATTCGTACGGTTTATTATCTGATAAAATGGCTTTACTTGCTATAACAAATACAGCATAAATTCAGTTTGTTCCATATTATTCTTTCAAATTAGTACAAAAAGTAGCTGGAATAGTCATCGCTAGTGCTTAGTCATTCCGTATTGCATGATTTCTGGTGCTCGTCTCATCATTTTAGACTAAAACACGCCAACACCCCGGTCGAACCCTGATGACGCCAATCACGCAACAAAGGATCAACTCATGGGTACAGTCGCTAGATAACCGCTTTGATATTGACAAAATCACTGGAGAATGATCGCCATAGATAATTTGCTCAACTACCGAGGTTAGCTGAAGCTGCAGACTGTTTGACCCCGGTTGTCCCTGCAGCTATGATAACGACATACCTGATGTTGTACACGCAATGTGAGGCGCCGTCTGCCTATATAGACAGCATGATTCTCACGTAATTACCCTCAAGTTGATATTATCCATAGAGTCATATTGTCATCATACCCAAACATTTCTCACCATGGCCACCACTTTTGAGAGTTCTGACCCAGCTGTCTACAAAGAGTACGAAGCTCAGTGGTCCACTCTCCCCACGGATGCCGAAGGCTGGATCAAGCGTGCCAAAGATGTCGCTGAAGTCCTAGCAAAAGACGCCCCGGCTCGTGAGCGGGCGAACAAGTCTCCCAAGGCTGAAGTCGCTCTTCTCAAGCACTCCGGTCTTCTAAAGATCCTCGGTCCAGCCAAGTATGGCGGCGGTGAACAGCCGTGGAGTGTTGGATTCAGAGCAATTCGTGAGGTCGCCAAGAGAGATGGGTGGGTTATTCCTAGTATGATATTAAATATCAACGCTGATGAATGATAGATCCGTTGGCATGCTTCTCGGCTACCATCTCGTCTGGTCCACAACTGCCAACGTGGTCGGAACTCCCGAGCAAGCAGACCGCACCCACAAACTCATCATCTCAAACAACTACTTTGTCGGTGGTGCTGTGAACCCCCGCGACAGCGATCTCAAGATCACTTCCAACGGAGACAAGCTCGTCTTTAATGGTTTCAAGAACTTTAGCACCGGCGGTGTGATTTCAGACTTGACTGTTCTTGAGGGTGTTTATGGTGAGAAGGAAGAGCATATATTTGCTATTGTTCCGACGCAGCAGCCTGGCATCCAGTTCAAGCATAACTGGGATAATGTTGGACTGAGACTCACGGAGTCGGGCAGTGTCAATATCGAGAATGTTGAGGCGCCGTGGGGTGATGCCTTGGGATGGGATGTTGAGGCGAAGAAGCCTGATCCTAATATTCTGGCTATTCCTTTCACGAGTCTATTCTTGCCGACGTAGGTTGTTCACGTGCGTTATCGTTCTTTGGATTTACTAACATGAGATACAGAATTCAACTCAACTTTGCCAACCTCTACCTCGGCATTGCGGCTGGTGCTCTCGAGTTTGCCAAAGAGTACACCGTCAAGAACACTCGCGCCTGGCCCTTCGGCGGCGATGTAAGTACCGCTGCCTCCCAGGCCAACAATCTCTAACATATTATCAGAACAAGGAGAAACCAACAGACGAATTTTACGTCCTATCCACCTACGGCAACTTCTTCGCCCACCTCCGCGCCACCGAAGCACTCGCCGAGAAAGTCAACGCTGAAGCTGACTCACTCTACGCAAAGTACTCACAAGATCGTGCCGCCGTCACAGCTGAGCAACGCGGTGAGTTCGCCGAGTGGGTCGCCAGTCTCAAGGTCGTCACTACAGACACTGGGCTCAAGATCACTTCTGGCGTGTTTGAAGTCACTGGCTCGAGGTCTACGGCTGCAAAGGTTGGTTTGGATAGGTTCTGGAGGGACTTGAGAACTCATACGCTGCATGATCCCGTGGCGTATAAGAACAGGGAGTTGGGAAGATATCTTTTGTTGGGAGAGTATCCTGAGCCTACTTGGTACACTTAATGGGACAGTTTTGTTAGTCAGATCGGAAGACAGCTACTGAGAATTTCATACCCCATCTAGCATTTGAGTCTCAATACAGCATGAGGGTATAGTGCAATTCGTAGATGGGTAAATTTGTATAGCCTCTGGTCTCTCATATATCAGGTGCAAAGCCAACGAGTCAGACATCCCTTCGTAACGTAATTTCGAACTGCCTCTCATTGGTTGCAAGAACATCTTTCAGAGCCAAACCCTAAAAACAAAAAAGAATTCCCTATGTCAGGGACGAGCACCTTAGTTCTTTGCTTTGTTAGTCTCTGGACCCGCGTAGGCCTCAGTCTGACCAATCTTCGTCCAAGGAGCGAAAGCCTGGTATTGCGGTTAGTTTCAATTACCACAATGACTAGGGAGAATACTCACATTCTTGACATTATGCAGCGTTGCAGCAAGTTCCGGAAAGTGTCGACACAAAACATCCTTCATCGTGTTATTCTGCACCCAATTGATACCCTCGCGAGTGTACACTTCAGGACACCAACCATCACCGGCAAGGAAGCGATCAGACTTGATACGGCGAGTGGCCATGAGGATGAACACGCGGAAGGCAGTGTCGCTGAAGCCAAATCCTTTGGGCAGAGGCTCACTGAGCGTACCGACCAGAAGATCAACGGCTTCAAGATCGCCGTCGTAGACTTGTTCCAGCTCAGCAGCCAACTTGGCATCACCGCCTGTGAGGTCAAGGAAACTCTTTGCAGGTGCCATGTGGAAGAGGCGTCGGAAAGCGTTGTAGCGAGGAACGCCGCGCTCGCGGTCACGAAGGATGTCAATCGTCCCCAAGTCCAGGTGTCGGCCGTGAGGAAAGTCCTTATCACCCGGGATATTCAGGTCGCGCAAGAAGTTGGGCATGTTGTGAGCGCGAATAGCACCTGGGTGGTTGACGCCGAAGGAGTAAAAGACATCAGCGAAGGAAAGGCCGAGACCGGATTTGTCTTCGTCAAAGGGTTTGCGGGCTGACTCAAATGCCACGTCCTTGATGGGCAGAGTTCCCTTGTGTTGGCCATCTTTGATACTGAAGAAGGCTACGTTTTCGGGGATAAGAGGATGCAGACGGTAGACGGAGACGAATTCTTCCGTGAGGCAGTATGGGACATTGTCGTGATCGACACCTGATCCGGGGATACCAGAAATGACTTCTGATTTGTTGTCAAAGACACGGCCAAAGATATGCCAGAGCTGCCATTTTCAGTCAGTAATCAATCATCATAAGAAGGGTTAGAAGACGTACCTTGTCACCCAAGAGTCCCCACCAATTTGCATTCATTCCAATCTGCAGCGCCGGGTGCTGCAGAATACCAGGCGTCCACTCAACACTATGAATCTTGGCCATTAGAGCACAGTTGATCAGTCGAGCCGTATCAAAGATCTGATCACTCGACCAGCTCGGGTTCGAAAGATGAAGCTGTGTTGCAATGGCGTTGTGCTCTAGTGCAAACAGCGTGTGAAGAAGTTCGAGCCCCAACCACCAGTTTTGTCTGAAACCAGTCTTGGGAATACCATCGTCCGATCGAGGGAGGAACTGCACGCCATCTTCACGTGTAACGTGGAGCTGACCGGGATATGACCTATCGCACTGCGCTCGAAGAGCTTTTGTCTCGGCTTCAGTGGATCCGTAGATCTGAGAGGCGTCCCACCAGTGGGTGCACTCGTTGGTATAAGCAGGTGTTTCGATGTCTTGCTGCGAAAGGACGTCGTCTTTCTTGGTTCGAGGAATCTTCATGATGCGCTCAGACCACCTGTCGGCTTTGTCTAGAGGAATCTCAACGTCTTTGTCGCCATTTGTGACAAGGAAGTGCTGTGCCCAATCATGGACTTGGAACTGGATCCATGCTGCGGCGAGAAGATTGACGATCTCAGCGGGTTTGAACTGGCCTTCAGGCCTAGCAAGAATCTTCTCAGATATGATTCTTGGATTGGGCGTAAGCAGCTCCTGTTGAGTAGGCGGCGTAGTATACTGTCTTGGAACATTTCGACCAAATCGCATACCGGCGCACCCCATCTTTGGCTGCGCCAGATCATTGAAATCGCCATCTGAGTTGCGATTCGCGATGAACTTTGAGTTCTTCATGGGGCAGTCTGCCGCAGTGCCCTGGAACTCGGCATTCGGGTAGGTGTCGTGAAGATTCTTCTCGCGGAGTTCATAGCGAAGAGCGAGGAGATTGAAGACACCAAGCCAAGTTGGGAGCTTGTGCCAGTGGACAAATATGTTGACAAATTTCCAGAGACGAATTTAAACGGACTTGAGGATGGCTTTAAGGGAGATCATGTTGAAGTGGGAGAGGCCGATGAGTAATGTGACAATAGATAAAGAAATGGCGAGGGATTCCTTGCCAAGGAGAGAACCCATTGTGCGTGTTTCCTCACATTTCAGCTGGGGACCATGGCCGCTTTATACCTGTAATCACAAGCTAGGCAGAATCCATGCACACCTCCTTGTGATCCATCACCGGTTGGGCGAGAGGCGTCATACTAGGTATCACAAATGCCTGAAAGCTTATTTGTTGACTCAGAGAGCTGTGTCCCCCTCCACTCTTCATTCTCTCGAGAAAGGCGCCTATGAGCGAGAAAGCAAGCTGTGGTGCCTAGCAGAAGAGGGGAATGGCGCTCCACAAAGTGTAAAGTCTGCTACTGCAGAAGTCTATTGTAGGCAATAACAAGAGTCTTGTCATACACCGTTTGGGCGCTGCATTGCATGTGTTACTGCAAGTGACCAGTTTCGTATATGAGTTTTACTAACATGTGAAATCAGAAAAGGGAACTTCAAGTTCGTGTGGCGCTGGTTCAGCTTCAATAGTTCAGCCCTGTGGCGGGAGCTAAGCACATATAGAACACGCACCATACCATATCCACGAGACTTTCAGTCTTAGCTATGTGATAGTGTCCCGAAATATCAATAGCTTGTCGATCTAGAACTAAGATTGACCCTTTAGCGTTTATACTTCAATTCATGGCTGCGGCTGAAGATACGATAGTTGTTCAGTGGTCGAAGCTTCTTTCTCCCGTTGCGGGAATCTTGCATTTGATTGGCTGATAACGGTTCGCAACTGAGACTAGTTTGCAGCTGAAAGCTGGACTGCGTTTTGAGCAGCTGTTCTCCATTCCTTCACTTGGATTTCTGGGGGGTGGAGTTGATGAGAAAGCCAAGGTGACGTAGCGCTCGGGACCCGGGCATTTGATGGCTCAATCGATCGAGATGCAATCAAATCACTCATGCTTTGTCTAACATTTGCCTCTTAGAAGGAGCTTTCGGGCATTTTGAAGAAGACAGGCTGGTTAATGAATGTTTGCGTGAAAAGTCTACCTGATAGCAAGATACATTGTTATGTCAGTCTGAATACGCTTTATGCCATCATCAGTTGGGGCTTTGGGAGGAACTCCCATCGACGAACCAGCTCTGGGCCAATCATGACCCAGTTTTCGTCGTCTACAGAGCACGCAGCGATGCACCACGCTCCCCGCTGAACATTTGTAGCCTGTTGTCTAAATCCGGGCTGTGCACATGTTGCTGTCACAGTTTAGAGAAAGGTTGTGGCAGATATAACACTCTATCATAAACTTCGGGACTCGTCGCCCAAAGAGTGTCTACAGTCATAAGCACCGTCGATCCAGGGGCGAGGCGCAAGGATTTAAACGAACCTCCACAGGTCTTTTGCAACTGAAGCATCCGGACCAGAGAGCTATATCACAGTGCCACTTGCTGTGTGAGACGCCATCCTCTCCAACCGTTCACCATTTATTAGCCCGGCTGTACACCAGGTGGCACTCTGGGTACAAGACAAGCACCGGCTCTAGCCTTGCGAGCATTTATCCTTGGCTTCTACCTCCTATAGAGTTCCGCACATCTAATATATACTAGAAGACCCCCTATTTAAGCATTGGCTGCGAACATGATCTACACCCTGCCACGTGAGCGGCAAGCACTGGCATAGTCATTGTTAGCCAAACCGTTCCTGAGCAGCGTGGTACTCTCATTGTCGTCTATTTGTGATCGAGGACATACAGCAGCAGTTGCTATTCGCTTCAGGTTTAACTAAACCCCTAGATCGCCCCTTACCCTCTTCTGAGGCAGATCTGTTATTTGCAGCAGAGACTTGTGGCTGAGTGCTTAAATCAGCACGCAGGAACTTAGTCCCTACTGTTAAGTCCAAGATCACCGCCGATTGGCTCCCGCAATTAGCTGGGGTCAAGGCTCTTGAAGAATCTGATCAGCAACTTCTCTTAGTTGGCTGCATTTTTGTTGTCAGTTGTTTCATAGTCTGCTCGGCTCAATCTGCTCCGAACCTTACCTCCCTTCACATTTCGGTCTGACGGCGGGTCGGTTCTAGGCCACCTCCGAATAGGACAGGAACTCCATTCAACTTAGCTATAGCGTATATTACACCATGTTCCAGATACTCCAGCTAGCGATCTCGTTATTGAACTCGTCAATTCTTCCTTGGCCATCTAATTCCACAATGTCTCCGTCATCACTTGTCTCTGGCGGCTCGATGTCTCCAGATTTTGACGCGTCAGATTGGGTCTTCTTAACCTCCGTTAGTGCAAAGCCACCACACTAGCCCTGGAACCTCGGATTGAAATACACCGCATCAGAGTCGCTAGCGACCTTCGCACGCCATCGGTTCCTATCACGTATGAGCCACTTGGACAAGTATAGATCGCGATTCAATAATAGCCTTAATCTGCATAATAGTTTGATATCCACTGTTTATAAAGCCTCATACCTTTTTCACACAAGTCTTGCTATCTCATTATGAGTTTATATAACTATCTAACTTGTCGTTATCAAGAATTATTTTACATCGAACGTTAACCCCATATAACCAGCATCGCTTGCTGGCAGTATCGTAGCACGTAGCTTCGCAGGCCCCGCCAACATGGCATTGAACACGCCCCAAAAGTAGAGTGAAAGATATGAGTTGAGGGTAACTGGGTGAGGTCTCAACGACAGTATGGCCAGATTAGACATAGACAGTCTCTTCATGACCACAGGCTCGGTCAAAGTAGTAGAAGCTCATGGGCGAAGAAACAGTGTAAAGCTGCATCTTGGAGACCTCGGCAGTATAGAAGTAGCAGGTCTTGTACTTGACGTCAAAGCTGACAGCCTTGCATCCGCCACGGCAAGCATCAAGGCAGTTCTTCATGTTACCCTCAGCCTGCGACTTCTTGTACCAGGGGGTGTTGGTGGCTCCGACGTAGCCAGTAGCTCCGCAGGTCTTGCCAACGGCGTCGGCGACGCAAGCTCGGTCGAAGTAGTGGAATGTCATGGGTGAGTTGGTGACCTGGTAGAGGCGCATCTTGGAGACTTCGGCGGTGTAGAAGTAGCACGTCTTGTATTGGGTGTCGAAGCTGATGGCCTTGCAGCCGCCCGTGCAGGAGTTGAAGCAGCCCTCGATGGTGCCCTCGGCCTGGGACTTCTTGTACCAGGGAGTATTTGTGGCACCGACGTAGCCGTTTCCGCCGCAGATGACTGGCTCAGGTGTAGCACCCGCAAGGCAAGGGGAGGCATTGGAGAAAGCCGCGAGGGCAGTGGCAACGACGGTTGAGAAGCGCATGGTGATGGTGGTTATGGTAGTTATGTAAATGCTTGTAAAGTTGCTTGGGAAAATGCAGTACCATAAAACCTGGCTCCTGTGATGCTTTATATAGATTTATTCGGTATGGACCGCTGGTTATCCTTGCATCTCGTCAACGTCCTCGCATCCGTTTAGAGATTCGACCGTACGATCCGGAGCGACTCCCACCGACTTCCGAGAGCTGAAAAGCTGATTTAAACTATTGATCCATCCGCATGATTTTTCGATAGTTTTCTCTTGGCTGCTACGTTGTTTGCTGCTAATTTTGCTTTTATCCTTGGCTTTAACCATCGGAGATATCAGCATGGTACCCCATTGGGCCCAGTGAGCTCTTAGCTGGGATAAAGATAAGCACCAAAATATCAGGAGTAAAAGCCACAACTGATGGGCTAACGGCTTTTAGCCGGGCAGAACATGTGTTGTTTTTGGGCGACTTGGTAGGCTGTCGTCCAGTCCACAACAGTTGTAACCCTGAATTGAATGGGCTTTTGGAACAGAGAGATGATCGCCAAGATCTGGGGTACTCTGAATGCAGATCTGAGAGAATGTTTTACAGCATACTCTGTAGAACTTTAGACATTTCTGGATGCTAAATATTGTGTATATGGTTCAAAGCTCGTCCATTTTCACAATTTTCAAAAGCTTGGCCGTGTAGGATGAGAATGAGGAGGTTCGTTTAAAGTTGACAGTGGCCCAAGGCTTTCAATAGTCCAAAGCCACTTTTCTAAGCGAACCTGGGCTGGATCATGGCGACTTTATAGCCCCGTGTACAGTACCCAATTAATCCTCCGACAACGATTTGAACTTCTCTTCGTCCCAATAATCTGGGTGTGCGTTTGAATCAAAAGTCGACCGCTCTTGACAGCGCACCGTATAGCCACCCACAGCGATGGAACCATCAAGGTCGTAGCAATGTGCCATTGGCTCGCTGGCTCGCTCTGTCGGGCCTTACCAGGATCTTGGGTTCCAGCTGCGGAAGACTCGGAGAAAAGTGCGGAATTAGTCTTGCTGACCCTTGGTGGTTGTGTATCATCGGATAGCTTCAATTGGACAAAGCGCATTGCCAAGATACAATAGCTCCGTCTTGGGGTGTCAGCTCGCGGCGCGTTTTTTATATCAGAGCCAACCACGCGATAAGATAGCCGAGTGATACTGCTGCAACGTCGGGTTTCGACACCGCTGGGCACAGTGCCTGAGTGTTTGTTTGACCTGTCTGTTCAATAGCGTGATGCTAACGCCGAGATGGTTGCAAGTAGGGGAGAGCTGAGCAGGTTCATCCGTGGTAATTGTGAAGATGGAACCGTTATTGCTTTCCTATCGTTTCTCACATTCTTATTAATAGTCTTTGCTATCAAGATATCAATGTCCCACCCTGCCCGGCCACAATGAGTCCGGCAGATTACATGAAGATGTCACCAGTGTTAAGCGGCAGCAAAGCAGCGTACATCATTAAAGAGAGCGCTGACATGGGAATCCCGTTCTTGCTGGGCACGCTTGCGCTAACCACCCTGTTATGTAGCCAAAGGCTACCCTACTAAAAGCTCTAGGGTAAAACTAGAACTTTGAACTGGTACGAAAACGCCTGTTCTTTAGAGCGCCTGGGTATCTCTATTTCTAAACTCAATGACAACGCGCGGTCTCGTCTCTAGCGTTTCAAAGCCAAAATGCAACAACGCATTTCTCACATGTAACTTAATTTCTTTACCTTTATTCTCAATTCATACCTGATATTCAAGCCTTTACATACTCCACTACTCTCGATATCTGCAGTTGAGGCTTGTGACTGAGAGCCTCTATCAGGACAGAAAACTTAGCTAATCTTGGGAAATATTTGCGAGAAAATGGGTTTTGAACTGAAGCATCACTCCAGAATTAGAAACCGCATAACCATCTTCAATGAATGCGTCGGGAATGAAAACTTACCTCCTACAGGCTACATCTAACGGGAGCAGCCAGCCACACGTGTCGCTCCTAGCACGAATTATTTCAGCTCCGCCACCTCACGAGCTTGAATATGTTTGTGAGGAGCTAGAGACTCTAGGCCTTCATGAAAATCAATGGTGTGAGTGCCAAACAAGAGATTTCCATAGTCTTTGATGCCCAATGATATGGAAGTCGTCTTTCAGAAATTAGACCGCATCAGTATGTATTCCTATGAGCAACAGTTAAATGCTGGCCTTTTGATACAGCCGGCCTGTTTTTATTTCTCGGTGCTTTGCTTGCGACTTGTTGTCATTGCCCAGTGCAGACGATACGTATCGAATCAGGCTGTCGTCTTACGCCGTTGCTCAGCATCACTTAGATTTCATTGGCTAAAAATGCAAGAATTCTCGTGACTCGCTAGACATACATTCACACCCAACCTCTAAGAGCCCCTCATCTTGCTTCCTGTTGCATAGCCACTTTTGGGGTTGAAACTGAACACGCCAAGTCAGCACACAACAGGCCTCCAACTGCATCGGATGAGCAATATTTTCAGAAACTCCGGCGAGCTTGACTTGGCAAGACCATACTTATCTGTTTCAAATCCTGCCGGAGGGTCACAGGCGTTAAATGGATCCTCTTAGCATCACCAGCGCCTCAGTTGGGCTGGCCGCCGCTGTCTACAAATGCGCTATTGAAGTCAAAAAGATCGTCGGCACGATCGCTGACGCGGTGGATTCGCTCTCAGATCTAGCCGAAGAGGCTCAACTAATTCAAGGAGCACTTCAGGGTGTTGAGGACGCCTTGAAGGACAATCAAGAAGCAATCTCGCGATACAAGGTCGAAGAGGTTTTCTCAATTGCAGTCAAGGGCTGTCGCGCGACTTTGACGTGCATCAAGCAGGAATTTGAGCTACTTTTTAGTCGAAGTGACTGGAAAGCTCGATTCATGGTATTATGGAAGGAAGACGATATGAAAAAGATACTTGGGCGCCTTGATCGCAAACGAGAAAGTATCCTGTTGTTGCTTCAACTTCTAAGCCTGTAAGTCCAGCCCAGAAAATCTGATACGAAACTGTAGCTGACCGCATCGTCAAAGAGGCTCAGTACGAGAAGTTCAGACGCTGGTTGCTAAGAAACAGAGTACTTTGACGGTTGCGAAAGCGGATATAACGGCTCTCATACCTACCTACTGGAGTTGCCGTGATACTATCCTTGCCTCGCTTGACAAGGAAACAGTCGACAGCATATATGCAGACTGGGAGAATGGAGAGAGTAAGCTGAGTACAACCGAGTTTGACTTTGACTACGAACTCATCAACACGCGGACTTATCGTCGAGCTCTCACTCAAGCGCAACCCAAACGCAGTCGAGAGTTATCATCTGGGAGAGAGCTTGACATAACCGCCCACGAACCCAACGGCGGGATCGTGGAGCCAATTGAGGATCTCATTGACTTGAGCTGTGAACCGAGTCAACAAACCGCTTCGGTACTGCCACATACAGCCCCTCAGTCGTACACAGACCTAGCAGGTTTTCAGTTCATGACGACAACTGCGAACGAAGGCACAGATGATGATTGGGGTCTGGACACTTTTGAAACTGTGGGACCGATAGATATGTGAGGGCTGACTGACAATTCGAGAGGATCTGACTTGTCGCCTGAGTCCAGAGATACGAGTTCACAAGGTTGGAGACCTATAATCTCGCGGCGGCATCAAACTACGACTAAGGATACAGTAACTGAAATAAGACAATAAGAAACTCAGCAGAAAGAGGCTCTGACGGTTCAACTAGCACAAACGATGTATCCTAAAAGCAAGAGTCTGTCCGCTGAACCATCAATGGTGCATAACGTACCCTCTCCCAAATTGCACGATTCTTTAGACATAGAGCACTTTGGCGCTGGAAAAGATCAGGACGATCCCAGCAGCCAACGCCGTCTTGCGATTCTCATATAGACTTGAATGAGCTACTCGATGGTTGCCTTTTGGAGAGTTTTGAAGCTCTAGACTTCGGAGATTCGAGTCTCCAAAAGAACCCAGTCAATATTGACATCGATCGCAGCCAAAGACGACGACGGCGGCCAGTAGCACCACACCCGCCGCGAGCTTCTTGGATGAGGTACATAAAGTCAGAACGACAACAAAATTACCAGGCAACAATGGAAAGGGTTCGAAATATCCGCCCGATGATTGAGGAGGATATATACCCGGAGATGACACACCAATTCCTAGTTGACGTAATTGAACAAAACCAGCGGAGCAAAAGCACCGCTTCCACCGAAGCAAACGCAGGGACACCGCCGAATACAAACAACACAGGCTTATCCAAATTGCTACAGGAAGGTTTGCTGTAGCTGAGTTCAGTGCACTAAAGATGAAACAGAGGAACTTAGGCCACGATATACTGAAACAGATACATCGTCAGTCTATGTCACATCGGCTCTTACTGATAGTCTAGAGCTAGATAAAAAAGAGCAAGAGAGAGAAGTTGAAAAGAAGACACGGTCTTCATTGCATTGCTCAAATAGAGTTAGTGTGAGAGATAGGGACAGGTTTAATAGGCAACTCTTAAGGAGGAATGTGAGTTAGTATGGTAAGAAATGACTGTATAGTGATTCAGAGAGAAGATTTCTCAATTTTCATGTAGCCTGTGGGGAAATTTATATATGAAGATTCATGATTTAACTTAACTGTATGTTTAAGCTTGGCATATCACAGCACCTCCCTGACGCCTCTCGACAGCTCTTATTCAGCACATGCATAACAGATCTGTTTATGATGGACTTCTGAGATAGTGAGCAGTAGTGAAGAGATCTGCAGCAATAGATATAACCATAGATTCGACAATCGATCGCACGGTGTCGGCAAGGTGCTCTGCCTTCTTGTCGCTTCCTGGCATAACTGACTTTGATAGATTAATTTTATCATATTGAATGGCGGTGAACTTATGTTGAGCAAGAATCCGTTCATCAACCACAGATACCGGTATGAGGTCCAAGATAGTAGTTACTATAACGAAATCACCCGAGCTATGACATACACTACCAGGGAGCATTGAAACGCCAGTCGAGCTAAATGGCATGTCGTCTTCGACCTCGCAGCAGATTATGTCATTCATCATCACAATTCTATCGGTAAACAGGCCCGAAGAAGATCTTTAGGCTGTTTTACATTTCTGGAATCTGGGGTATCGGCCGGAAGTACGGACTTGAGAGACACTCCGTCCGTAGGATTCTTGAAGTGGTGTGTTGTTGGTGATGTGACATTGTGGAGGTGGATATTTAGCCGTTGAAGAAATGGATCGACGGGATCGAAGGAAATAAGCATTTCTATTTACGTATATCCGTATAACCGCCTCGCTTGGAAATATGTCAATGTCAGGGGTATGGTCTTGTGTAATGCTCCAGCTGGTCGCAAACTATTAAGGCACTGGCAGGCATTTGAGATTGGCTAGCCATCTAGATAGTACTCCGTAGAATCACCTTTCATGCCTGTCATTGTGTCGACACATTCTGAGTCAATCTCACTCAATGGTGAGATAATACCACCTCACCCGTCACCTAACCCATACGCAGCACCTAATTTGAGGGTATTCGGGAAGCGGACACTTCAAAACCCCGTAGACCGCTGGCTTTAAGCTCACGCCACCAATTCTGTCAAGACAACGCTATGGTTGGCCTGATCTCCTCACGTTAATTGATCACCTGCAACCCTTGAAAAGCGGGCTGCCAACTAATTGGCCTTCAGTGGGCGACCCCTGTAAATAACCCCTGCAATGGCTTTGCTGATGGAGGGTCAGATCTGACCGAGTAACTCAAAGGCCCCAGGTTTTTTACGTTTTCGCATTTCGGGTTCGCTATGCTAAACGAGAGCAGCCGCGTATTTGAACAACTAAGTTTGGATGGTCATTTTATAAGTATCTAGTCGTCTTATAAAAGAGGAATCGAGCGTGATCATTATTTTGTTTCTCAGAACCCGAGGCATTGAAAGAAGTGAACTGGGTATCGTCATAAATGCAGGCAAGTCATCCGTCAATGTCTGCCAAAAGGTCTATCCCAAAGAAAGACCTCAACTCCCATGAATCCAAAGCCCCAATTGCAAGAGACCGGATCTCAGAAAACGTGAAGCTTCATGCCAGGAAGACTTCAATGCCAAACAACAAATCGCCCGACCAACTGTGTTTTCTTCGAGAACTTATTCGCGCGGGAGAACAACTCCACGTATCTATCAGTCTGCTTCCGTAGGCGATGGTTCTCTGCTTCTCTTCCTTTTCAAATCATCACCGTCGTGTAGGCTCAGAGGTGACTGCTCGCGTTGATTTGGCGGACTATGCTCCGGCGTTGGAAGTCTTATGCAAGTGCAGTGCCTGAGAAGTTCTTCACATCTCGCAAGCCTTTCCAGAAGATCTTGATTAGGACGTCTGCGCTTCCTTGGCGGAGCTGGCAAACTTGGAGTGCAGACTGTTTTGAGCTATAAGCTGTCAGTACGTGAGCCATCGGGACGTTTTAGAGCGGTTTACCCTTATGCAATTTGAACACGGACTCTTCCGATCGCATTTCTTTTTCCTCTGTTGGCAGAGCACACATGACAGCACCCTCTTGCTCGTCTTCTTAGGCTCCGAATCCATCGACGTGTTTGTAACTGTAGGGCTCAAGTCCGTAGACTCGTCCCGATGAGAAGCAGGACTCGACATTCTCGTATAGAATTTACGATAATTATCTGTTTACAATATCTCGACTCGCATCTCATGAGATGTCCATGTCGACTTTAAAAGCATATAGCCCAAACTCTAACCCGCAAGGACTAGGGTGAATACGATTGGGCAGCAGATCATGCAACAAATCCATGTCGGACAATGGGGGCCACACTCGGGCAGTCGGGCTCAAGACGCATCCCGAGAACTCCCCACAACTTCCCGACACCAGGGGGTGACAGACCAGGATGTTGGAAGCGCAGTGAAGCTGGGGATGCGGGTGATTTTGGTGAACAGGCGATTCGGAAGACGCAATCTGTCAAGAGTCCGCTTGGCCGACTTAAAAGGGAGGTTTATGTGTTCATTATCACGATACTGAAGTTTTATTTCCAGCAATTCGTTTCGTTTTTGTCTCGTTGCAAATTCTGTTGATATGAGAGGCTGAAGCATTGGACATCAGATCATTATGAGTCCACTCGCATGCAAGTCCCTTGTACTCAATCATTAGATTTCTGAAGTTCAAAACTCTCAACTCATATTATCTCCATCAAGCCACAAGTAATCAAACTATCTCATAGCACCCAAGAAGAAATATAGAGCTAGTACCTGGTCAACCGATCCAACCATGGCATCAACTTATATGGGCGGTACCTCTGTCCAGCCAACACCGCTACCTGGACTAGGACCAAATGTAACAGCAAACAATCAGACTACTGCTTCAACCCATGACCCTCAAACACCCGTGAATCCAAGTTCGGATACAACTCCTACGAACTATTCTCAAGACCACATGGTTTCCAAGGACGAAACCCCAGCCAAGTCTACGACGGAAGATGAAGAAGACTCGGAGCTAGAGCGCAGACACAGTATTGTCCGCGACTTGGCACGCCAGTACACCAACCAGAGTCAGATGTCTGCTATCAGTGGCAACCCCTTTACGGCAGATGAAAACAGCCCCCTCAACCCAAGAAGCGACAAGTTTAGAGCTTTGGCTTGGGCAAAGGCAATCTCAAAACTACACAGTGAAACTGGCTTCACTAATCGCAAAGCTGGTGTTTGTTATCAGAACCTCAATGTGTTTGGATACGGCCAACCTACAGATTATCAAAAGAACGTTGCCAATATCTGGCTTGACGCCGCTTCATTTCCACGACAGCTGATGGGGTACGGAAAGACCAGAATCGACATCATTCGAGACTTTGATGGTGTTGTCAAGAACGGGGAGATGTTGGTGGTATTAGGTCCACCTGGATCTGGTTGTTCAACATATCTCAAGACCATTTCCGGCGAGACAAGTGGTATCTACATCAACGATGATGCATACTTCAATTACAGGGGTAAGTTATCAAGCTCTTCAGGTCTTGGACAGGCTGAACATCGCCAGGCATAACGGCCCATGAGATGCACACCCGCCATCGCGGAGAAGCAATCTACACCGCAGAAGTAGACGTCCACTTCCCGCACCTCACCGTCGGCGACACCCTCGACTTCGCCGCCCACGCCCGCGCCCCGCGCTCCATCCCCGGCGGCATCGACCGTGAGACCTTCATCTCGCACTCTCGCGACGTGGTGATGGCCATGTTCGGCATAAGCCACACGGTAAACACAAAAGTCGGGAACGAGTACGTCCGCGGCGTGTCCGGCGGCGAGCGCAAACGCGTCACCATCGCCGAAGCGTCGCTCAGCGGCGCACCGCTGCAGTGCTGGGATAATAGCACGCGGGGTCTTGATTCAGCGAATGCGGTCGAGTTTTGTAAGACGTTGAGGCTGCAGACACAGATGTCTGATACGGCGGCTATGGTGTCGATATATCAGGCTCCGCAGGCTGCTTATGATATCTTCGACAAGGCTCTTGTGCTGTACGAGGGGAGGCAGATCTTCTTTGGGGGGACGAAAATGGCGAAGCAGTATTTTATCGATCTGGGATTCGAGTGTCCTGCGAGGCAGACGGTGCCGGATTTCCTGACTTCTATGACGAGTCCGCAGGAGCGAATCATTCGAAAGGGGTTTGAAGACCGCGCGCCAAGAACACCGGATGAATTCGCAGCAGCGTGGAAAGCCTCCCAAGCCAACGCCCTCCTGCAACGAGAAATCGAAGAGTACAAACGCGACTTTCCGATCAATGGACCTGAAGCAGAGGAGTTTAGAGCGAATCGACGCGCAGCGCAGGCGAAGAACCAGCGAAAGAAGAGTCCGTACACGCTGAGCTACTGGCAGCAGACGAAGCTCTGCGTGTGGCGGGGCTTCAAGCGTTTGGTGACGGATCCGACTATTACGCTTACGCAGTTGTTTGGGAATTTCATCATGGCGCTTATTGTGGGGAGTGTGTTTTATAATATCAATCAGACGACTGCCAGCTTTTTCCAGAGGGGGGCTTTGCTTTTCTTGGCTTGTCTGTCGAATGCGTTTTCTAGTGCTCTTGAGGTAAACCTGGTATCTCGATTATATCCACGGTTTTATGCTAACAGCTCCAGATTCTTACATTGTACGCCCAGCGACCCATTGTTGAGAAGCACGACCGCTACGCCCTGTATCATCCCTCATCTGAGGCAGTGGCTTCTATGCTCTGTGACATGCCCTACAAGATCCTCAACGCCTTCACGTACAATCTGACCCTCTACTTCATGACTAACCTCCGCCGAGAACCAGGCCCCTTTTTCTTCTTCCTTTTCATGACGTTCCTCGTCACACTCTGCATGTCCATGATTTTCAGAACAATTGCTTCTGCGTCTCGAACACTCTCTCAAGCCATGGTTCCCGCTGCTCTCCTCATCCTCGCATTAGTTACCTTTACAGGCTTCGTTATCCAGATTGACTATATGCTTGGTTGGTGCCGGTGGATCAACTACGTCAATCCGCTGGCGTATGCGTTTGAGTCACTTATGGTGAACGAGTTTCACAATCGAAAGTTTGAATGTAACTTGTTCATCCCTACGTATCCTGATGCAGCGCCTGAGAATCGCGTTTGCTCGACGGTTGGGGCTGTGCAGGGAGAGCCTATGGTTTCAGGGGACAGGTATATCAACTTGTCCTTCTCATACTACCATGCGCACAAGTGGCGAAATGTTGGTATCGTCATTGCCTTTACGCTTCTTTTCCTGGCCACATACATGTTCTTTGCCGAGGCCGTCAGTGCGAAGAAGTCAAAGGGAGAAGTTCTTGTTTTCCGCCGAGGTCACAGGCTGGCGAAGAATAAGATCGACGCCGAATCGAGCCCAGTTGGTCGAATGGCTATCACTGAGAAAGAAGGCTATGGAGAAGGACAGCCGTCAAACTTCAAGTCAACGAGTGTCTTCCACTGGAACAACGTCTGCTACGACGTTAAGATTAAGAGTGAAAATCGA
Source organism: Fusarium lyarnte (nom. inval.) (assembly GCA_014898885.1). NCBI lineage: Eukaryota > Fungi > Ascomycota > Sordariomycetes > Hypocreales > Nectriaceae > Fusarium > Fusarium lyarnte (nom. inval.). The sequence continues at coordinate 22,885 of JAAVUB010000850.1, forward strand.
CGTATTCTTGATAACGTAGCCGGATGGGTCAAACCCGGTACAATGACAGCTCTAATGGTACGCCCCCTGTAATCACATACCTTCTTACCACTAACAAACCCAGGGCGTCTCGGGAGCCGGCAAAACAACCCTCCTCGACTGTCTCGCCGACCGCACAAGCATGGGCGTCATCCACGGCGATATTCTCGTCGACGACAAACTCCGCGACGCCTCCTTCCAGCGCAAAACAGGCTACGTCCAGCAACAGGACCTGCACCTATCCACAACAACAGTCCGCGAAGCCCTCAACTTCTCTGCCATAATGCGTCAGCCAAAACACATCCCGGTGAAGCAGAAGATTGCATACGTTGATGAGGTCATCAAAATGCTAGACATGCAGGACTATTCCGAAGCAGTTGTCGGTGTTTTAGGCGAGGGCTTGAATGTGGAACAACGAAAAAGATTAACGATCGGTGTTGAACTCGCTGCAAAGCCGCCAGTTTTATTATTTGTTGATGAGCCTACGTCAGGATTGGACTCACAGACTTCATGGGCTATTCTAGACCTACTAGAGAAGCTGGCTCGTAGCGGACAAGCTATCCTCTGCACCATCCACCAACCGTCAGCCATGCTCTTCCAGCGCTTCGATCGCCTGCTCTTCCTAGCCAGCGGAGGAAAAACAGTGTATTTCGGAGATGTCGGTGAGCATTCCCGCACAATGACTCGCTATTTCGAAGCCCACGGCGCAGAGCCATGTCCGCCCGAAGCAAACCCCGCAGAGTGGATGCTCGAAGTAATCGGCGCAGCACCCGGTTCCGAAACGAATCTCGACTGGCCTCAGATCTGGAAAGATTCCTCCGAGTTCGCTGCTGTGCAACAGCACTTGCAGGAATTGTCTCATCATCGGGTTGAGAAGAGTCAGGATGAAGATCCGCATCTGTACGATGAGTTTGCTGCTACGTTTACGACGCAGTTGAAGTATGTGTCCACACGAGTTTTCGAACAATACTGGAGGACGCCTTCATACATCTACTCGAAAGCGGCGCTGTGCACACTCATTGCATTGTTCATTGGCTTTTCGTTTTATCAGGCGCCTAATACGGCGCTTGGACTGCAGAATCAGATGTTTGCGATTTTCCAGGTGTTGACTGTCTTTGGACAGCTTACACAGCAACAAGTAAGCCAAACATCTCGAACCAGACATGACATGGGTAAGACTAACTATCTAGATGCCGCACTTTGTCATTCAACGAGATCTATACGAAGTCCGAGAGCGACCCTCCAAAACGTACAGCTGGCAGGTCTTCATCCTCAGTCAGATCATCGTCGAAATCCCATGGAACACTCTCATGGCTGCGATTATGTACTTCTGCTGGTACTACCCCATCGGTCTATACCGCAACGCCGAGCCCACAGACGCCGTAGCTGAGCGCGGCGCCCTGATGTTTCTCCTCTTCCTCGTCTTCATGCTCTTCACCTGCACCTTTACCGATTTCATAATCGCGGGGTGCAGCTCAGCAGAAACCGGAGGAAACATCGCCAACCTGCTCTTTATGATGTGTCTCATATTTTGCGGTGTTCTTGCACCACCGGACAGTTTCCCCAAGTTCTGGATCTGGATGTATCGCATCAGTCCCTTCACGTACCTCATATCAGCCATCTTGTCCACCGCTGTGGCGAATACAGAAGTTGTCTGTGCGCAGAACGAATATGTGGTTTTTCCACCGCCGCAGGGTCAGACGTGCGGTGAGTATATGGAGGCGTATATCAAGAAGGCGGGAGGATATCTCGTGGACAAGAGCAGTAATAGTACGTGCACTTACTGTACTATTGGGGACAGTAATGTATTTTTGGCTGGGGTTCAGTCGCATTATGATGAGCGGTGGAGGAATTTCGGGTTGATGTGGGTTTATATCATCTTTAACGTTTTTGCGGCTTTGACACTGTATTGGCTTGTTAGAGTGCCGAAGAATAAGAAGGGCAAGAAGGAGAAGAAGGAGTGAAGAGTTATGAGACAGGCAATAATGGGACGATCACTTTTCTTGGTTCTGTATATCATTTTATTACTATATGAGGCTTCATTGATAGTGCGCTCGTCATAGTCGCTACTCATCACCATCTCGTGTCCATCTTGAGCTTCTCGCACAATCGAACAAGAACAAAATTAAATGACATTAAATTCTCTGTGTTTCATAGTTGCTGTTTTAAACCCCAAGTAGTTCGAGAGTTCCGTGGTCAACAATACAAGCAGAGTATCTCTCCGCCATGGCGAAAACTACCTCGTCTGGCTGCATAGTCTGAGGAGTCATACTCCACAAGAAGCCTTGCAGACTATACCGTCGGTAATCATCCCACAAATCCTCCCTTGCCAACCTCGGCCCTCCCTCTTTGTGTAAAGCCTCCAAATACATATCAACCAGACTTGCTTCATGTTTCCGTCTATCCTCAACCGTTAGAGCACCCGTGAGGAAGTAAGCCAAGTCAAGAACCGATGGTCCATACTGCAGACCCTGCCAATCGATAAATCCAGGTGTGCCATCATTCGCAATCAGCGTGTTGCCGACATGGTCATCGCCATGGATCAGCGAGTAATACTTCTGATCCGCGTCTGCATGTTTCCAAAGAGCCTGGAAAGCCTTTCGTATGCGATCAGGGTCAAGCAGCTCCTTGGCAACAGGCGGCCGAACCTTTTCGTCAAAGCGTGCTCCCCATGGCGCAGGCTCCAGAAGCGCAAGGATGATGTTCCGGACAGGGTTCTCCAGCTTTGATCCGTCTTTTCCAAAGAGCCATGGATATTCTTCTTCCTTAGTGTTCCAGGTCTTTGCGTGTAGACTTGCGAGCTGCTTCAGGGCTTCTCCAACACGCTCAGGCGTCCATGGTTCCAGGGGAGTACCGAAGGTAGCTTCGCTTGATACATCTGACATGATGAAGATGCCTTGCCCGTTGACCGTATCTGTACCTGTGAACCAGATCTTGGGAAGAAGCATCGTCGTCTGTGGAGCGACATGATAGTAAAACTCGGCCTCACGACGATAGGTCGGTAACATCTGAGGAACCGTCTCACGAATCACCGGATTGAAGCCTCCCTTAAGCACAACCCTGCTGGGAATCTCTGTTTCGACACCATCGCCAAAAGTGAGGTCCACAAAGACTTTGGACGAAGTGCCGTGTATAACGGAGCTGATCTTAAAATCCTTCACCGCAACGCCAAGAGCTTCAGATAGCCACTCAGAAGTAACCTCCTCTGGAGTCAACGGCAGCGGCTTGTCGCTATCGAAATTACCCCTCGGGGCTTGAGATCCCGTGACAAGGGAGTTAAACATCGTGATCAGTTGTTTAAAAGGAGGATACGGGGAGGAAAAGTGGTGTTGCTTTTTTGTTACATCAGCCAGTAACGTGGATTATATACCCTTGTCGGGTCCTCATTGCAACCCGCTTATAGCGCTCATATACAAGGGCACGACTCGCTTGGAGCTGTTCGTATCAGCTTCTTGCTAGGTAGATTTCCCGTCCAGTTGGAGGCCTGGTCTATTGTAAGATAACTGTTGGTTCACCCTTGTAAAATCTGGCCGGGAGTTACATCCGCCATTTCGTCAGTAGAACACGTTTCATCGTCCGGGATAGAGTTTACGCTAATGCCTTCGCCGTCAGCTTAGGAAATTAACTCATGCCATTTTTCTGCATGTCTCGTTCATTCACTGGCTTTGGTAAAGTCGGGTCATCGACACTGATGGGTCACCTATTCACAGCACAAGACTTGAATTGAATCAATATCTGGAACTACCATTCTACGACACTAATATTATGCCTCCAGTGAGGGCCCTCTAGTTGAAAAGTGTCTTGAATGTCCTCTGAAGCACAGTTCATCCCGCGGGAATAGCTTGGGCCTCAGAGGCGGCCAGATCCTGGCACTGATCGCCGTGAACCTAACCTCATATAGGATGCGACTCGCTGGGGGGCTGATGCATGATACCAGAAATGCAGCAGCTTATTCAGGAGTCACTCCATTCTAATGCCGACATACCCTTCAGGTATTGCCGCCTGATTGGTGCAAGCTTGGCACTAACGGCCTTGCTTTCCAGGGGCTTCAGGACTCTCTTGTCGCATGGGCTTGGCTTTACGAAAAATCCTTACGATGCAACATCACATCAAGTCCAGCTGAGGGCTTCAGCCAGCTTTAATGTGACCACTTCCTCCTTCACCTGTATGTGGTTTGGCTGGTATCGAACTCTTGAAAGTCATCGGCATCATGGCTACGCTGGATCCAGGGGTGAATATCTACAACACATCTGTTGTACCGCCGCCAATTGGCCAGGAGTCCAATTTCGACAGGCCGCTCTCCGACGTGCAACTCGCGACAATCACGGTCTTTGCAGTCACGTACTTTCTCGCCACGGTCTCTCTCGCTCTTCGATATGCCACAAGCGCATTGGTCGTTAAGGAATGGGAACTCGATGTCGTTCTCATCACGCTTGCGTGGGGAACGGCGTTGGGCTACTTTGTCTCTGTTTGCTTTATGATGAAGTATGGTTGGGGGTCACATGCTTGGGACGTCTCTCTTGCTGATATGGTCCAGTACAACAAGGTATCTATACTAATCTCCTGGATATAGTCGTTCTTTACTGACAATGATAGTACCTCTCTCCGACTACGTTAACGTACATGTGGAGCCCGACCTTGACGAAGCTCTCGATTCTCTCCGTTCTTTATCGCATCAGCCCGGCGCGAGGCTATCAGATCTCAGTCTACGTCATTGCAATCGCGTTATTGATCTATACCATCACATTCACCGTCTTACTTTCAGGGCCCTGCAATCCGAAGGACGTTGGGTCCGGTGTCTGCTTGAACAATCTCGCCATCTCTCAAGTCGTCTTGAACATCGCGACCGATTTGTCCATCATCATTCTCCCGCTTCCCACGCTACATAATCTTCAAATACCATTTCGCCAAAAGGTTGTCGTGGGTTGTATTCTGTCCATTGGATCTGCGTACGTATCCACTTGTGATAGCGATGCAGGGAAATACTAACTGCCGCCGCAGGGTTCTGATCGCATCCATCGTCCGAGCTCCTTACGTCCACATCATGGCCACCAACCCCGACTTCACCCGGAAACAAGCCGAAGCCGGTGTATGGTCCCTAGTCGAACTCAACATGGGCATCGTATGCAACAACCTAATGCGCCTCAAGCCATTCCTCAGAACATACCTCCCCAGAGTCTTGACCTTTCTCGGCCTCACGGCCAAGTCGAAGGTTCAAGGAGAGAATCCATCAAAATCCAGCGGAAACTGGAGAGGCAGGCCTTCACACAGTTATCAGCTCAACAGCTTAGAGCATGAGGATCCTCATCATAAGAGTTTTAGAAAGGAGCCTTCAGTGGAGGAGAATACTTTTGGGGACTTAGACAAGGAACCATCACGCCATAATGGAAGCACTGATGATATACTTAGATCATAACAATTATCCACCTTTCCAGAAACCGCAACAGCTATTTACAAGAGTTTACAAAGGCATTCCAATAAAAACATTGACCAAGCACCCTTTCCAATAACGCAACCCTCTCGTAATACTCCGACACATGAAAACATCAATACCATATCTTGGTCGACACGCAAGCGCCACGTCTAACTTGAGCTTCCGTAACCAAGACACGCTCTGCCCATCGAAGCTCCCAGGCTGCCACGAGATGCCTGCCCAGCGGTTTATTCTTTCTCGTGGCCATCGCGAACCGCAGACCCTACAACAAATGCCACCGTCGAGTTGAAGTATATCAACATTGTTGGCCTGCCCAATGGACTTGATCAGGCTCTATGGTACCATCTAGTTCCCCTCTTCCAATAAGTCCCAGCTGAGATACAGGAAGTGCAAGGCTTCGACCAGTTGTGAACGCCCTGACCTACGACCTCGGCAGTAATGACGTTACAGGTGAACCAGCACCCTGTCTTCATCGAGAACGCGCGTGTTAGGGTTGAGTGGCCACATAAAAAGTGGTTGGTGTTCATGATCCAGACGCACATTGTGAGTTTTATGCGAAATCTGTTTGAAACTGAAGAAGGTGGCTGATGAGATATAAGGAGGGGGAGAAATTGCTGACAGCTGCGCAGGCTGAACAAAAGGCAATAGACAGGTAGGTATTGTCTATATCGCCGAGGGGTGAATTGCCATCGGTATAGCTCTGAAAAGCTTGAGAGATGAGAAGCAACAATCAAGACGGATGCTCGTGAGGAACTGAGCCTGGTTATCTATGTCACAGGTTGCGCGTCGCATACGAAGCCAAGCCCGATGGCTCTCTCATGTGCACGGTATTACACTTGACTGAGTCTGACCAATGTGTTGACAGAGTTACAGATATAAGAAACAAGGGGTTTGAAAAGAATGTCTAAAGTGCAGTACACAACCGTGATACCAGAAACCACAAATCTGACTGCTCATGATTACTGTTCGGAATAAATTCTCCGGGACAAAAGTCGAAGGCTGGCTTTTCACCGTATTCCATATTAGGAAGGATTTATCATATCATGCTTACGGATGACGCTTCCCAGAGCCTCGCGAGGCATGTTTACAAGAATTCTTCTCATTGGCTAGCGACAAGCAATCCATGTTTAAGAGTAAGCAAGGCGGAATCCTACAGGGCGAATGGCTGTCCACGTAAGACGTGATCGGGTCAGCATTGCTGCTGTGCCGCTTCGCAGCTTGAAAATGCAGATTGATAACTGAGAGTCGGAGAAACGTTAATTCAGCTACTTGTTTGTTCATGAGCTGAGAATCCTACAGATGCATGGACAGACACTCATTGGCTGGATGGCGCTGCCTCACTCGAGAAGCAGAACACCCTGTCAGCGTCGCTTCCGGAGAATGAGGCCTTACTTGATTAACCGAGACAAATGTGTGGCGTTTCTTGATTGAGATTGGCAAAAGTCTCTATCGCCCCATCGCTGCCTAGTGCCAACTGACATATTCACGCAGCCTCAATCCATTGCTATTGAAACATAGCTATCAGGCTGGTATGGTATGATCTGATGATGAGACATCAATATTAAAGCCCGAAGGATTTTGTTTTAAGAATACGATGCTAGGCTTTACAGTCCAGCCGCGCAGAATGGTAAATTCGCCGAAGGGCTCTACAGTTCGGTGAAATCATACTGACTGCGACGCCTCTCGGCCATTGCATCAACTCCCTGAAGATCGTTCAGATAGCAAGATAATGAGGAGTTTAATGCACAAACCAAGTCTTGACGGAGGGGGCGTAAACGGCAGTGTGAGTGTTAGCCAGCAGTATAAAAGCAGTGCACGGGGACTCAGAAAGCCAGGATCGATTTCCAAGAAAGGATATCAAATCTCCAATTAATTACTATTCTATTCTATTCTAAAAAAAAACCTCTAAACCTCGAACTTCATCTAGACACTGGATATCAACGCTAACACTCAAGAGAGCCATGAGACGCAAATAATAATTCAACCTGTTTTGTCTGTCATTGATTACATCTCGCTTATTTGTTGGAGGACTTGGGCTTCCAGAGAACCCAAGCGAAAGTGATGCACAGCTTAAGGAACGCAGCGATCCAGAGAGCTCCAGCAAATCCAACCCAGGACTTGGACAAGAAACCACCGGAAACAGCACCGGCGAAGAGAAGCACAACCCCAGTAGCTCTTCGGTTTCGATCAGCGTTGTCGTTGATGGGCGCAGTGAAGAGCTTTGCGTCGCTCATCATGTCGCAGTACAAACTTGTCAAGACGATAGTCGGCATGGCGTTGTATTTGAGGACACGACTGGCGACTATCTGGCCTGCGCTCTGGAACGCCAGGATGATGATGGCGGCGTAGTCAGTTGCTGGGAACGAGTTCTGAACTCTCTCGATAATCCATCCGTCTTGGTGCACAGTTTCTCGGCCATGAGGATGGTTGTTGACAGCGCCGGTTGTAGCGAGAATCGCAACGAGACCTGTGAGAAGAGCCTGTATTAAGAATGAAGCGATGAGAACCCAGCGCTTCTGAGGACCGAAAAAACGATGGAAGCTTGAGAAGAACAGAGCTCCCAGGGCGAAGCAGACAATAGCGAGAAAACAGCGAGACCAGGCCTTTCCAGGAAGGTTCTCGGGTTGATGACTGACGCCGAGACCAACAAAGATTGTGTTTCCTGCAGCAGGTGAGTTTGAGTGTTGAGATATCGATTGAGGCATATGAACTGACCTGTTTGCATACTGACGAAGCAGCCGTACATGTTGAACGCAGCGCTGTCAACGAGACCAGCCACGAAGAAGCAAATGAGCAGCAGAATATCACCCCATCGCGTATCAATCTCCGTCGTGAACCTGCTGGCCACAGGGCTCTTGGACTCTCCCTTTGGCCCAGCTTCGGGGTTATCGCTACCAGAGTCGGGCATGTTGACCGAGATTCGGAGGTTTTGCCGAAGTGACTTTTCTTGCTTGCGGTTCAATTCCCAACGTCGTCCGTTGTATTCAACAGTCAAGATAAGCTGGCGGGTATGACGTCTTTGAAAAGGTGAAAATATTTTTCTTAGTCGACGCCTCGAAAGTTATTTTAGAGGGAGAAGAAAAAAGAGTCACTCCTTTAATCGGGATGACGTGCTGGGTGGACCCACTATTGTTGGGAGCGAAAATTGTCTGGGCTGAGAGAGAACGAGATTGGGATGCGGCGATTTCGGCTCTGAATTGCCTCGCCAAGAAGCGTGCACAGACGATGCGTACGTGGACTAGTCTGGGCAAAATACTGTCAATGGGCTGTATCAAGTGGATAGGGTCGACTTATATGTAAAGGAACGTTATTCGTAACCCAAAGTTACTGTCTTTTCTTCAATTTCGACAGCTACAGTAGAGTGCAAGCATATCATTGAATGTCAAGGAGAGAAGAGACGCCAAGGTGCACTGCCTCGGATCAATGGGCCGCCTTCTATTGACAAAGCAATACCAAGAATCGCGTATTGCCAAGCCGGCACCTGGCTTCCCATGCCGAGATCAATTTCTCTGGGCACTTAGACACCTTATATTCGACAAGACGGACGACTCTCAACTTGTTTTGATAGATCTCGAATTGAGCTCTTGACTCGCTAAGAAACTCTGCATCTCAGCTGTCGCAGTTTGAGAAAAGTAGGAACATTCAAACTTGCAAGCAACTATCGGTAGTTTGCTTCAACAGAAGAATAGGACAATGCAACGTGAGCCTAGCTCAAGATGGGATTCTCTCTCGAACAAAGCCCTTCGATCGTTTATCTTCAGGGCAGCCTTACAATATCAAGTTTTGTAGTGGTGTCTAGGTAGTGTCTGTGAGCTTACCCTATAGACCTTTGTGGCGTTTCGCCATTTCAACAACCGCTTTGAAACATCCGGCTTACCATACTATAAAGTCAATGGACCTCCGAATAGAAATCTCGAGGTATTATGAAGGTTTATGAAGAGCCTCATAAATCGATTCCCACGACCCAAAAATCCAATCTTTGTCATTTCGTGCATAGCCAGCCACACGTGGCGCAGTCACCAGCACAACTGTTTTATGCAGGCAAAATTTAAAGCCGGATCTCTTCTTCTGCACATTAATTCATCGCTCTCATCATGTCGAACCCCGCAAACTCACAACCCGATAGCTTAATACAAGCAGAAAAATGCAAAGAATACTGGGAGTCCGTTGACTCCGACAATAATGGAATGCTTGGTGGTGTTTTATCCGTCATGCCCTCTGTTTCCCGCATCGATCTCCAAGGCTCGCGCACATTTCTAGCAAGATTAGGAATTGGCATCAAGAGCGGTAGACAGAGGATACCGAGAGTTCTCGAGGGTGGAGCGGGGTAAGTGTTATTATGCGACGGTCAAGAAGGAACCTACTGATGGGGAATTCGCTAGAATTGGTAGGATCACAGAGGGACTGCTTCTCAAGCTTGCAGACCAAGTCGACGTCGTCGAGCCCGTGGTCAAGTTCACAGAAACCCTACGTGGAAAGCCCGGCGTAGGAGAGATCCACAACGTCGGCCTTGAGAAATGGGAACCCAGCGAGGGAGCCGTGTACGATCTTATCTGGATCCAATGGTGCATAGGACATCTCAACGACGAGGAGTTGGTCCAGTTTCTGGAGAGGTGCAAGTCTGTGCTAGAGAAGGAGCATGGCCTTATTGTGTTCAAGGAGAATCTGAGCACGTGGGGGCAGGATAAGTTCGATGAGCTTGACGGCAGCGTTACAAGGTGAGATTCATGACTGATTTTCTGGGGTCTGTACTGACGAGTCATAGGGAGGACGAGAAGTTCCAACAGCTTTTCAAAAGAGCGGGGCTGAAGTTGGTGAAATCGGATATGCAGCGTGGGTTCCCTGTCGTCAAGAACCGTCAACTACTGCCGTTGAAGATGTATGCTCTTCGACCAGAGCAGTAGACCATGGTAGCGTTTTCTCTCGCTTCAATGTCATTTCGGCGAACGGAGTCGGTGCCCACCGGAGCAGATTTGAGGACTCGAGAGGCACAGGGAAAACTAAAAATGCATTTATTTGGCTGGCCAAATCTCGAATGTTGATTTGTCATGTTCTTGAGGCCACAACGATTTCTGCCAAGCCAACAGCTTAAACGCGACAACCGCCATTTCAGACCAGTGATTGGCTACGAAGGAAGCGCAACCAACCAACAGTTGTTTTAACAGAACGTTCATTGCCCCTTTGGCTTCAAGGCATACATTTTAACTGGGAGTAGCGATTTCGGAAATCCACTCTGCAACTCAGCCCGTATAATCGCCAAACCAGCCTTTTCGAAAATTGCTCTGAAGCCCTCATCCGTCCTAGTCTCACCATCAGCATGAATCCTATAGTTAAACTGGGATTTACAAACGTACCTTGTTACACTGCTGTCAACTTCATCATATGTATCTTCTCCCGAAGTACTTAGGTTCTCTTTGACTATAATGATTCCCGCGGGAGCTAAAGCGGAAGCGCAACGTTCGAGATATTGGATGAGCAGAACATCGGGTATTTGGCCAGCGCACCATTGTGTCCAGATCAAGTCATACTGCACGTCTTGTGGCTGCCACTCCTGCAAACCAATGTTGTGGATCTGGCCTATACCGGGTGTATCTACCAAACCAGCGGTGAACTTAGCAACGGGTTCAATGATATCCACGGTCTCAGCGACATCGAGCAGCAAGCCTTTAGTGATTCTACCAATTCTACGTAAAATGATTAGTATCGATACAGTTTTATTTCTGGGGGCCTACTAACCCAGCTCCGCCTTCTAGCGCTCTCGAAATCCGGGGTTTGCCAATCCCCAGCTTAGCTAGGAAAGACCGTGAGCCCTGTAAGTCGATCCTCGACACGGAGGGAAAACCGCCCAGCATGCCGTCGACACTAGCAGCGACATTTTGCCAGTAGTTCATCGCGTCATCCATTGATATCAATGAATCGGGAAGTGGATGTTGTACCATGTTGAATGTTTACGCTGGTGTTGTCTGAGGTTAAAAAAACACAGGTATTCCAAGGGAGGTTTTTCTGGTACCACCGGTTGAACCGGGTTAAAAATAGCAGATGTTTAAAATGCCTGAGGCAGGGGTGACTATACTCCACTTGGGTAGAAGCGAGATCCAGACTTTGGTCTAAACTCACCGACAGATGGGGACTAAATACCTCTCAGGCCATATGGTTTAGTGGAGGGAAGTATTTGTTGGGTGCTATTACGTGAGACGCGTAGGACTTGACAGCGATGTCAGAAGTGCTGAGGTCTATTCCATTGAACGTAATATTCATATAAAATTTTCTCAAGGTGTAACGTGATGTGATCTCATACCCCTGCCACAAACATTGGCTGGGGCGAAGTCTAAATCGTATATGACGCCATGCTTGAAGTATTGATTATAAGCGCTTCAATTTGAACCTGACCATACAAAGCATGTATTTTTGTCATGCCCTCATTACCTATGCTGGCAGCCTAAAGCCTAACCTTAATGATCAGCAAGTAACTATTTAGTATGTCAAGTCTTATTCAGCTTGACTGCCTGTAATTTTTACAGGCTGCCTAATGCTTCTAATACCGATAACTGAATAGTATTGCCGTGATTATACTCGTTCAAACAGGGGAGTAGGAGTATCTTGTATACAGCGTTTACCGGCAGGCTTGTATTTCACTGCGAAATGATGGCCACCCTCCCAGAGAATCTGGCTTAACAGCGGAGTAGTTAATGCTCAGTTAAGCAAAGAAAAAGCCCCTGATAATCATGTTTAATCATTCCAATCATTATTGTGAGGGTTTACAGACTAACTACCCCCTCATACTTGGGCCTCAGGCTTTTGACCATAAACAACATGTCTATAGACTGTCAGCACTTCCTTCTCACAAGCTTAAGGGTCACTTACATAGGCCACCAAGCGTGAATGCGTCTGTCCCTCATATCCGTCCTAACCTTTGCCAAAAACACCTCGACCTCTTCAGGACTCCACCCCAGCCCTCTCGTGAAGAGCACCATAGAAAGACCTGACAGCTCACCGGCGATGTTATGATTACACCAGAACCCTAAATCGTCAGCAAAACTCTTTCTCTAGTGGTAAGCACATACCAAGATCTTTATAATGAGAATCAGCGGGCCATCTGTTAGTAGGCCACTTATACACCACCTCGGTGACATTCACAAACCCCGCATCGATCATCTGCTGTTTATAAAACTTGGCACTCTCCGCCGTGCGACCGAATTTGTTGGTCGCTTCGATCATGAGGCTGGACCACTGATCGATGTAAGAATTCTTTTTAAGAGTGCCGTCGTCACATTGCGCGGGGAATGTTATGTCCTGGCATTCAACCCAGCCGCCGGGACTGAGCGCGTTGAAGGATTGGGTGAAGAACTTGGGAAAGTCGCCGATTGAGCCGGTCATCATGCGGGCGAAGATGAAGTCGAAGTCGTAGGAGAATGTCCATTCGTCTTCGAGGTCGTCGACTTGGAATTGGAGATTTGTGGGGAGGCTGTACTTATCAGTGAGAATAAGCTGAATTATCAAGCTTGAAGGCGTACAAATTTGGTTGAATGGGACTGAGATCAATGCCGATGACCTAAAATGTCAGTATGGATCTGAAGAGTGAGATGAGGTGCTGTACTTGTGTTTCGGGGTGAGCATCGGCAAAGTCAATCGCCCAGACGCCAGTACCTGTTCCTGCATCAAGAGCGCGGCTCAAGGGCTTGTCATCAATCGGACTAAGATAAAGCTTTCCGCCAAGAGTGAGCGCGAACAAATGATGTTGCAGATCTACCTGAATTAGTACGTGTTCATAGTACCCGTATAAGCTCGCTCACCTAAACGTTCTTGCTCAGACTGATGAGTCGCGATGTTAGTAGGCAATGTAATTCAAGAACGCGCGCTACATACCGAGTCATTAGGGAGTACATAATTAACTACAAAAGTGAGCAAGGTGCTTCAAATGAGTGACATTGACGTACTGGACTCTCTGAAAGCGTGGTATGTTCTTCCGTTCTCAGTGCGATAGGCCATGATGCTTGAATTGATTGACGCTGTACTGCTCGCAGCATCATCCTGTATACGTCAGCTCATGCCACAAACGATACCAAACATCCCCTACCCCGATCGCTGAATCATTATCAGGAAAATCCTGCTCACTCTAAGTCTCGTCAATTCAATTCAATTCTCATCAACAATCCCAATCGCGAACCTCAGCTTGCAGCGCGCTCTCATCAGTCGTAGGCGCTTGTCTATCCGCCTCAGTTATGGTAGCAGTCGCAGGGGTCTTGAGATCCGTCGCATCATCGCCCCCCTGCTTCTGCTCATTCTCTGTGTCAGCTGCCATGGTCGCCCGACAAAGTCACAGTGCGTCACTGCGTTGCGCGTCTTCAATTAGCGAGAACAGACGTTAAAGGTAAGCAAAAAGTGCAAGATTCCCCCCTCATCTGAATAAACAAGATGACGTGCCGGGCCGCGCCTCGTTACTGGAATAAAAACGTCGCGGGCGCAGACATGTAAGCACAACTCATGTGGCTTGTGGCTGGCATGTTAAACAGTCACCTCCTCGACTGACTTCGGAATATTTCTCTTTTCAGGGCAATGCTTAACCTTGATTACTGGATCATCCACCCTAAAACGATGCCCTCTCTCCGACCCCAGCGATCGTCTCTCCCGGGTTCCGCGGTCGATGGCGTTGAAGCTAGGACGATAGTGCCCAGTATTAGTGGTGCTCTCCCGGTCTAGAAGGTCTAGCGCTGAGTTTAGTCCGCCAACGATTATGTGGAGGGGCTGGAACACAAGAGAGCATCGTTTGCATTCGCTGTCTTGCCGAGGGGATGAATGCAATGTAATGCGGGATCATATGCTAGTGAAAGGAAGGGAACATTAATGATCCTCTTGGGCCTGTAGAATTGTTCCTTTTTGTAAAGCCAAGTCCCCACGGTTTCGGCCTGCTGGTCCCTTATCGCAAACTGCACCCCGCGAACCATCAGCTTCAAAGTTTGGCGAAAGAAGCGCCAGTAATTGTTGAAGGCTGTTCTTGGCAGCGGCGTCATGGCTGCAGCTTCTCTTCTTCACCGCTTGCGCGATGTATTTGGTGATGTTCGTCCATCGATCGCAATCGCAGGGCTGCTTGTAGTCTTCCTGACACTCTGGTCTGCCCTCTCAACATGGCGACAGTACAACCGCCTGCGCGAATTTAAAGGCCCTCGCCTAGCAGCCCTCTCAAAATGGTGGTTGATCAAGAAAGTCGGCGGTGGAAGGGCATACCTCGACTTTTGGGAGGTCACTAAACAATACGGTATATTTCCCTAGCAATCGCACCACCGTCGCAAGCTTACAGTCACGACAGGCTCAATTGCCCGAGTCGGACCCAACGATCTTCTCACCGACGACCCAGAACTGATGCGCCACATCCTCAACGTACGAACCGAGTATCGGCGATCAGATTGGTACGACGGCATGCGCTTCGACCCTGGAAACAATAACATTCTCTCGTGGCGCGATGAAGACGAGCATTTCAAGCTGCGCTCTAAAATGTCAGCTGGCTACGGTGGTCGCGAAGTGGAGAATCTTGAACCAAAGATCGATAAGAACATACTCTCCTTCATGAACCTCCTGGGAAGATACGCAGATGAGAAAAAGACCATTGATTTTGGCCGTCGCGCGCAGTTCTTTACTCTAGATGTCATTTCGGACCTGGCGTTTGGTGAGCCGTTTGGGTTTCTGGAGACGGATTCGGACGTGTACAAGTATATCCAGATCACGGAGGAGACGCTACCAGCTGTGATGGTGACAACTGTGATTCCGTGGCTGGTCAAAGTACTGAGTTCGCCGCTGTTCAAAAGTCTTTTGCCGTCGGAGAAGGATAGGCTTGGGTTTGGGAAGTTGATGGGGTGAGTATGATGGTGTTTTAACTGACTTGGGTGAAAGTGCTGACGGATTGAAGAATTGCGAAACAGGTCACGGCTGAACGATTTGGACCAGATAAAAAGGTCCAGAAAGATATGCTTGGGTCTTTTGTCGCTCATGGTCTTACGCAGAAAGAAGCTGAGTCGGAAATTCTGCTACAAATGTAAGTGCTTCGATTCAATTTGTATCATCGCTAATATCGCAGTGTCGCGGGTTCGGATACCACAGCTACAGCCATTCGCTCAACCATGCTTCACATCATCACCAATCCCCTCGTATACTCCAACCTCCGCACCGAAATATCCAAAACCCACTTCTCAGAACCCATAATCCCTGACTCAATCGGCCGTGATCTCCCGTATCTCCAAGCCGTCATAAAAGAAGGTCTCCGCATATTCCCTCCCGTCGCAGGCCTAATGTCCAAACAAGTCCCTCCGCAAGGCGACACCTGGAATGGAAAATTTATCCCCGGCGGTACCAAAGTCGGATACTGCGCCTGGGGAATATTCCGCCGTGAAGATATCTGGGGTTCTGATGCGGGAGAGTTTCGACCGGAGAGATGGTTGGAGAGCAAGGGTGAGAAATTGAGGGAGATGGAGAATGCGCTGGAGTTGATCTTTAGTTATGGACGATGGCAGTGTTTGGGGAGGCCAGTTGCTTTGATGGAGTTGAACAAGGTCTATGTTGAGGTAAGTTTGATTACGATCTAGAGGGATGAAGCTAATTGTGTGCAGTTGCTGAGACGGTTTGACTTTACGATTTGTGATCCTACGAATCCTTGGACTGTGTTTAATTGTGGCATTTTCTCGCAGTCTGAGCTCATGGTTCGCGTTCATCGCAGAGCGTGAATTTGATGACCATCAAACTGCAGTCATGGAGGTATATACAAGGAACCATTGATCTTGTTATAAGACGAAACAGTTAAGCTTACAAGGGATATTTTTGGTAACAGTCAGGCCAGTAAAGCTGGAGAATAAACTGTCAAAGAGCTCTAAGAGTAATACAAAGAGCGGTACAGCATTAATAAAGTTGAATGTTCTTAACGAACCGTCAGGTTAGGTATATTACATCACGTGAATAAGAAATGTTAACATATTGTCACAAACGATAGCGAGAGCTTGAGTACCCCAAAAATCAGTTTATATTTCGTCTTTCCTATAACAAGCAAAGAAGCACTAAAACCATAACTCCAGACAAGTTTCAAAGACCCCGTATATGAAATCTAAAACAAAAACAAGAATCAAGCACAAAAGCCATAATTTACTCAGCAGCGATAGCACCATCAATGCACTTAGTGCCCTCGGCAACCTTGGAGACGAAAGCCCAGCCTCCGTTGCAGATACCCCAAGTAGTCTCAGAGAAACAGTGCATCATGCCAGACTTGACATCAGAGGGACAGGCCTGGAACTCACCAGACCAAGCGGGGGCGCCGGTTTCAGGCTTGGCTGAGTCGACGGGTGCGGGAGCATCGGTGGGCTGAGCGGGAGCAGACGGCTGTTCAGGTGCAGGGGCGGGAGCACTAGGTTGAGCGGTAGCAGGAGAACCAGACTCAGCAGGCTTCTCGGGCTCAGGAGCAGCAGCATCATCCTTAAAGTTTGGCTCAACACCCTTCGCACAAGTACCCTCGCTTCCAGGCGTGCCCTGCTCATAAATCTTACCGAAATCACCAGGCTCAGGGAAGTTGATGACACTTCCACTAGCACCGGTCGTACACTCACCAGGGATGTTGGCTCGGAAAATAGCAGGCAGCGTATCAACGTAGCTGCTATCATCCTTTCCGCCTACGACTTCAATAGGAGAGCAGACCATGTACATCTCACGATTGCCGATCTTGTTGAACCAAGTCCAAGCAAACGTCGCCGGCCCGTTCTGCATATCCTTAGGAATAGGAATGTTGAACTGCTTCGTACACTCCTTACCCGTATCGTTGCCGCACTCCTTGCCATTCTCACGACCATGCGGATCAGTACCGGTAGATGGAATGTTACCCTCCGCCTCAGCGGGACAGCCGCCAATGACGCTGTAGATGGTGTGCCACTTCTTAGGATCCTTGGGGGGCTCCTTTCCGTAGGCGACGCTGAACTGGCAGGATCCGCCGCCGTGGACGGCGCTGCCCCAGAACTTGACGAGCTGGGTCGTGCCGGCTGTTACCTTTGTGATCTGCTCCGAGTGCTGGGTACGGCCTTGGCAGGGGAAGGGGAGGTCTGCGCTGAGGGGCCAGGTTTGGTAGAGGGGTTCTGTGTCGAGGTTGAAGGGATGGGGCTCGACCATGATGACGTGGGAGGAGACGTGGGTAGCGGCGAGGGCTAGGATGCTGAGGGATGAGATGAGGGAAGGCATTTTGGCGGTTGGAAGGATGATACTTCTCTGGTAGAATGTTGTGTTGTGCGTGTTGAGTGTGAGTTGTGAAAGTTGGTTGTTGTGGTGGTTACAAGACTGCAAGTCTGTGTTGATGAAGAGAAGTGAAATGAGAATTCGTAGGCATTCTGATATGTTTATATACTGGAGTTTGCCAGTCACATATTTCTATGTTCTTGGCAACAAAGAAGAATAGTAATATTACTGAACACGATGTTTGTTGCCTGTAGGACGGTGGATGTACCGCTACCAACACCCAATCAGGAGAACAAAGGGCAATCGAATACGATGTAATGTTCACTATTTCTCAAAACTTCTTTGAGTCCACCTGTTCGTAACCTTAATGTTTCAAGGTTCTTATTCCTCGGAGTTACGCAACTCGGTGAACACTCCGCAAAGGTTGACCCTTGTCCATGCTGCAAGTCTGTAGACTCTGTTCATCGAGTGAAGACTACTTTGAGAGAAGCCTCAGGGAGCAAGAGAACATCTAGCCTGGAACTAGGGTGCCAGAATAAATTCGTCTTCGTTAAGAATGACCAGAACTGCTTAGGTCTTTTCGTCTCTCAGAATAGAGGGCCCAATGTTAGAGGAGCTAACAAATTTCGGACACTCATCCTAAGAGATAGAAAAGATTTAAGTAAGGCATAATACGTTTAGGGGCTTTTTGACGAGATCAGTGTAGGTTTAGAAGGCTTTTTAATGGGTTTATTTTGGCATCTTACATCAAAACCCTGAGCTTTCCTGCTCGCTGCCGCTATTTTCGTCGTCTGCAAGCTCACCCTCACTGTCTCCATCGCCTCCAACCTCAATTTAGTCCTCGACAACTACCATTGGCACTTATGGTCCTCCTTCCAAGCAGAGGAACATCCAAACTCCCAATTGTAAATCGAGGAGTCAGTGGAGTCGAGATCGAGGGTGTCGTTCTTCCAGCAACCATGCAAGAGCGCATGTTCATAAGCACTGACCACTTCTCCATCATGGATCTTTAGAGTCCCTGCATCCTGCATGCTTCGGATTTCTCGAATAACATCTCTCCAAGTCTCGTCGCGGAAATACGGATCAATGAAGCAGAACTGGATACTGAGAGTCTTGAGGGTCGCGGCGTGTCGCTGGATGAAACTGACGAGCTCTGTGGGGTCTATCTCTGCGCAGCTGAACTCGAGGCGCCGAAGTTGGTTATACGTGACGTTCATCGGAATCGCAGAAAAGATCTCCATACCATGAGGCTCGAGAAATAGATCTTCTAATTGCGGCATAGAGGCAAGAATAGCAGCGACGTTTCCTTGATTCATTATTCCCGGGCCTATATAGGAAACAAGACCTTTATCCGTATAGTTACCCAGGACAAGATGGAACTTGGTCAAGTTGCAGGTAGCGAAGGAAGAGATCATCTTTGGCAGAAGTGGCCAATTACCAGTGTCGAAGAGCAGGATTGAAAGGCCAGGCAGGTGTAAAGGCTGATAAAACTCAATAGTGGTATCAACTTCAAGAGAAGCATCGACCCTAAATTCGGTGAGTTGTATTCGAGGGTCCCCGAGGACCTCTAGAGCGATGGACATAGCGCGGACATCTCTCCCGAGGGAGCGGTATAACGGCCCTGACTCCTGTTCCTCGCTCAGCCAATCGTAGTTAGACCGATCAAGTGACGAGGCGCTGCAGGTTTCCTGATAATCCATGCGATTTTCTGTCGTGTAGAGATCGGAATGGGCAGGCGGTAGTCCATATTTGTTGATATGTCTGTCCAATTCGTCATGAAGCAAGTCCGGATGCATCGGATCGTCTCCGTCCCTCGCCTCGTTCTCGTACCACGGCGTTACCCAGTCACATTTGGGTGGGAAAGGAGGCCAATCTTTCTTGGAAAACGCAAGGCGCGACCACATCTTGACAACTGGGCTACTTGATTCTTCGCTCTGCGCGCCTGAGTCAAAGTACTCCTCGGCTGTGCGGTTGGTGACAACGAGACTTCGCAGTGACTTCAAAAGAGGCAGGGCGTTTTTGAGGGCGCCGATATCGGCATTGCTTTGAAGGTTCTCGTGGTGTCCTTCGAGGACAGACTTGTAAAGAGTCCAGAAGCCTTCATCGGGGTCACCGTCGCGAACACGTTGAGGCCAGAGGTGCTGGTGTGAGGCCACCGTCCTGTAGACCTCCCAGTCGGCGAGACGAGGCGACAAGGTGGTATCGTCGATCACGAGTTCTTTGACACCGCTGATAAGAAGAGGGCTGCTTGTGACGAGTCTGAACACATCAAGGTCAAGCTGGTGGCATGAGAGGTAGAGCACAGGATAGAGGAAAGGTGATGCAATGCCGTTGAGCTTGGTGCAGGTTGCTCGGATCGATTTGAGTGCACTCCCGGGCAGAAGCTCGACCACAGCAACGAGTGTCTCGTCGGGCAGTCTGAGGAGGCGACAGGATTCCATGCTTGATGATGGAGACTTGGGTAATGTGAAAGAGAATATGAAGATGAGATAAAGGGTCGGATGCGATAGGACGCCGTGGTTGCCTTGGTGCCTCAGGTGAGTGACGGTGGCGCTGGCATTGGCACTGGCAGTGCCAGCCAGTTGACCTTGGGTTGTGTAACCTCATGATGTGGGACGCAGTTGATCTAAACACAGAACATCTTGTCAAATTATAGGCATTTGTTACATAAACTTAGGCAAGTCTTATGGCTGTGATCTAAACTCTGTTCAATTTTGACCAAGAGTCGTCGCTTTATGATGATGTAGCATCTTAGCTAAGACTTATGGTTGTGATCCAACCTTTCCCCTACGGATCAGGACCGAAAGCGCCGCTCAGCAGCATCTCGTTGACTGCCTCTTCCTGTGCATTCAGCCAGCGAACCCACGTCCCGTCCTCGTCATACTTCCAGATCTGCCCGAGAGCTTGTAGCGTCTCATTCCTTCCACAGTCCGTCATAGCACGGCCCTCGAACACGTTGTCAAAGTCAGACCCTTCCTCCAGTTGTAGGATGCCTTGGTCGTGGAGCTTAGCCAACTGGCCGGTGACATTCCACCACGGCAGGTCTTTATCGCGTGGCCTGAGGCTGCAGTGCTCCACGATGAGCGTCTTCAACGAGCCACCGTGGCGCCGGACGAAGTCGATGAACATCTTGGGGTGCAAGTGCCCGCAGCTGAATTCAACAAGTCGTAGGCGGGGAAACGTCATCTCAGGAAGAATAGAAAAGATGGGCATTCCATGTGGCTCTAGGTATAATTCCTCCAGCTGGACCATGGACTCGAAGATGCGGCGGACTTTGCCTTCCTCCACGATCGCGTCGCCAATGCTGCCGTCCGGAAAATTGCTGAGAGTGAGGTAAAACTTGGTGATATATGTTGCTGCTGCAAACCCGCTTCCAAGCCGTGAGGCGAATGGGGAATGCTGGTCGAACAGTGTGACGGCCAGGCCGGGCTGATGACCTTTGGACCATATATCGTAAGTCGCATCGACTCGGAATTCAGTCAGTTGAGACTGCAGCTTGGGGTCTTCGAGGACAAGGAGTGCGAGAAATATCACCCGCGCCTCGCGCGCTAGGACGTGGAGTTCCGAGCTGGGCGAGTCAAACAGAAATTCGGCGCGGTCTTGTTTGAAAGTTTCCTAGTCATCCAACTCATCATCGCCCTGTGATTCGTTAGTGATAGGACCTTCAAAAGAAAACAGAAAGTTTTGCAGTCTGGAACATGTTTGACAGAGGAGTTCCAAGATAAAACTTACGTCACTTTGCTGCTTATAAAAGTGGTCATATGTAGACTGAACCGCTGTCATGTTTGAGACGCCGTTTTTCGTGATATCGTACACCAGTCTATCATCGAGCCAGTCCATAGTGTTGACTGGCGTTCTATCCTGGAGGCCCTGGGTGGTTGGATGCCAATCACATCTCGGTTCCAAAGGCACGAAGTCCTCTGTTTCAGAATCGAAACGCCTCCACAACTTGGCCACGGGGCTTGATGAAGCTCTGCTCTGGGCGCCTTCGTAGCAGTAGTCAGTGGCCATGCGGTTAGAAACCACGAGGCTCTTGACTTTCTTGAGGCGGGGAAGTGCCCTCTTGAGCGCGTCGAAATCTGCGTGGGCCAGGCGGTTCTCATGATGGCCCTGTGCGATGCTGCTGAAGAGCTCCCAGGCCTCCTTGTCGGGCTTAATCTTCGAAGGCGGCCCGTTCATGTAACGAGGCTCAAGGATCTCGCCCTCGCCAAGTTCTAAGTGGTCGCATCGGTCATTTGGCTCATCCGGAAAAGTAACCACCTTCTGATACGTGGGCCAGTCGCGGACCGACGGGGGGACAGTGGTGTCGTCGATAACCAGCTCACGAACGCCGCCGATAAGGAGAGGATTCTTTGAAACCAGCCGAAAGACATCGAGGTCCAGCTGATGACAGGAGATGTACAGAACGGGGAAGAGATACGGCGAAGCGATTCGGCTGACTCTCTTGCAGGTCAAACGCGAGGCTTTTATGGCGCTTCCTGGGAGGAGCTCGATGATGTCGTTGATGACCTCGTCGGGACAGTCGAGCAAGCTGACCGGCGCCATATTGTCTCGACGACGGACGACGGGCGGTTGTGGGCGTGAGATGCGCAACCGTTTGATGTGATGGAGTTGGGAAAGATTCTCGGCGGAGACCCTGACGGTTACGCGGCACACACAGCGCCGTGTTCGCGTCTGGTTGTGTAACCTCAAATTGCGGACCTAAGTATCTCCTGAGGTGGTACCTAGTATCTTAGGGAAAGTATATTAAAAATAGAGTAAAATTTATAGAATTTATTAAGAATTTAAAAATTTTATAAAATTATTAAAAGT
>JAAVUB010000851.1:0-47600 GCA_014898885.1 Fusarium lyarnte (nom. inval.)
CCTTAAGGTTTATATTTGTTAAATACTTTAATATAAAATATCTAGTGGCGTATGGAGAACACACATGTGAGAGGGTTAGCTACAAGAGAGGTTAGTTATAAAACTCCATTTAGGTGATTCAGGTTGAGGTTCAGCTCCTGTGTAGGCAACTACAAGTAAAAGGAAAATACCTCATCACACGATCAAGTTGACTGCTACAACAGAATTGGGTGTGAATAAATCATTTGAACAACCTTGAAAACTGGGCATTCTTTTCTCCTCACATTAAGATATTTGACACTGTTGACCAGACGGCCTCAAGATTGATTGACATGAACCACCATCCAGCTGCCCAGACATTGTTCCCCTCTGGTACTTCCAAGAGCAAATGAATGCGAAGTCGGATTGTTGTACCTCATCGCTAAATAGCCATAATGACCATGAAAAGAAGACCGCCAATTGTGGGTAGCATCGAGATCTCCAAGCGCCTCGACTCTGACACATCCACCCGGCTTGGTACCACGGAGGCAAGAGAGCTAGTCTCTGTCACTAAGGTCTCACTTGTGGAAGGCTCTGTTTGAGACTTTGGTGGAATTCCAGGCACTTCTCTCGTAGAGCCGGGGGCACTCGCTGCTGGGGGCAACGGGGATACACTTGGAGGCAGCGTGAGAGTAGACGGAAAGTTGGTGGCCGACTGTGAAGGTAACTGCGCAGGCTGACCGGGTGAGGTAGCAGGAGGATCAGACGGAATGGAAGTCGATGATGGGAGAGTAGCTGATGTCACAGGGGGTTGCTGAACGGCCTCAGTTGACAGCGGGGGAGCCTGAGCAACCTCACTCTGAGGAAGGGGGACACCTGGTGGAGGAGAGGATGTAGCCACGGGGAGTGCGTCAGAAGCAAACGAAACCTGTGGAGCCATGGAGGCAGGGACAGCATTGATAGACATAGGTTGGTTCAACGGGTTTTCTAGCTGAGGCACAGATTCGGAAGCATGAAGCTCAGCCGGTTCGATGATGAACAAGTTCGAGATGCTAGGAGTACCCTCAGGGCAGATTCCACCGCACATGGGAGAGTTAGGGTCTTGAGTACATGGGTAGTTGCAAGAGTGTTCGTCGACCGACTTGATAGCGTTGGAATCATCTCCGCAACGGCAGGCACTGAAAAGGTTAGACCTGGTGTGATGATTCTGCAATAAAACTTACTCAGGAGACACCGCTGCAAACATGTGGCCAGCGCAAGCGTCCTGGCATGCTTCAGGAGTCAAGATACCGTTGGGAAGTGGAACTGGGTTACTGAAGCCCGCAGCATCAACAGTGGCACAGCCCCAGTACTTAAACTGCTCTCCATAAGATGTTTGGCCAAGGGCAGCCGTGACGCCAAACGCAGCGATGAAGAGATGAGAAAACATGATGAGATGTTATAACGAGAGGAGTTTCGCGGGTCAGGTTTGTGGTGCGGGGAGGTTGACCTGAGGAAGATGGAAAGAAAAAGGTCATGGAGATGGAGGACGAAGAACGCGAAGTGAGGAAGGTTGTTGAGGGCGTGGTCTGCGCAGCGCGTGGTTCGGGAAGGAGGTTCAAATGCTGAAGAGGGCAGGAGCCATGGCTGTGCATTACCTCGCTGCCGAAGCAGCTTCTCCTTGAGGTTCCCATGTGCCACCATTCTTCTCCGCAAGCTCTCGCATGGAATTCGCATCAATCTTGTTGAAGAGGGTAGTGATTTCCGCAACGTCGCGATCAATCTGCTCCTCCTTCTCCTTGCGATGTTCATCAGCTCTGTCGACAGGTCCAAACACCCAGAGCTCCTTGATTGTACGAGTCAGAGCAAGCAGCTCCTTGATGCTCTCGTACTATAGGTACCATATCAGTGACGATACATGGATGGTGTGCTGTAAAACTTACCAGTTCATCAAACTTTCTTTGTGTCCTTAAGCCAGCGGCTGCCATTGTGTCAGGGTCTCTGTAGTTCAGCTTGTTCGCTTGGGCCTCGTAGTCGCCTTGCTTTTCCTTGTCCATGCCATTTATAGTGACGCAATTCATCAAATCGCGGTAGGACCTGAGGATCTCGGAGATGATTTTCTGATGCTTGTCTGGGTGTTGTGAGCAATGTGATAATATTCGGTCAAGATGATCTTACCCATCAAATTGGTGGGAGTTGATGTATCCATCTTGAAAGATGTACTCTTGTTAGTGTTATGGTTTGAGAGTGTTACAGATTTGCACTGGTTTGGTGGATAACTGTAAGTGTGATGTACGTGAAGCTGTGATCTGTTGTTGAAGGTGTGCTTTGGAAGGAGCTTCTGGCTGAGCTTGAAAGAAGTGGGGGCGGGGCTTCAATTCCGAGTGGAGGTGGAGGACCTTAATCCTAAATGACAAAAATACTTCGGTAACTTCGCATAAGTTTAGGATACCTTTTACTGAGTTTATTTGATTGATATACTCCGTCGATTAAGGTCTGATGTTTTCTTGCTCCCTGAGGTTTGGTTACTGGCCAGCAAAAGGTTTATAACAGGAAACATGATTATGATCTATGGACAGGATCTATTTGATACTCGTTCAAGATATAGCATAAATCCTGTCGAATGGTATAAACAAACTAAGCCTTCCGTAGCATGTGTATCATTCCAATGGCCTTTTTAATTATTCCGTAATGGTGTTACAGAAACTCTACTTGGTGCAGACATAACAGATTGCCCAACCCAATCCTAGACGCCCATCCCATAACCAATAATTCCAGAAACCGAAAAGTAAGGAATACTTGCGCTCCCCTTTCGTCGCAACACTTCCCATGAAAGGCCCCAAATTAAACATGCAGTGCATACTTTCGAGAAAAACCCCATCAATCGTAAATCCCTGTAGGCGATGCGAATCCATTATATTTGTTCCTCCTTTATTTATGGTTGTCCTTTCCATCCACGGTTCTCTCCCTTCCACCCGAGCTGGGGCCAACCCTTAGGGAGAGTTGAGAAGGGAGGGAGTGTGTATTGGCCCTCACACTTGTCTGCCTCGCACTTTAAATCGCACATGCCATAGTTCTGGCAATAACAATCGGCGGCGTTTGGACAATTGACTGCGGGTTTGCCAAAGATGACTGCGAAATGTTAGTTCATCAGCGAGTAGCTGTGTGTGGGCATTCAACGTACTGTGCCATGAGTATTCAAGGACTCTGCCGCTGAGGTCATCTCCCAAGGCAGACACAATCAGCCACTCACGAAATCGCACATATTCGGCGCGAGGACGCAGGTGAATGGTCTCTCGGCGAACAGCAAATTGTGAGCAACATGTGACGCCGACCTCCTCAGGAACCTCAAGACTGGGAAATAGCTCCTGGAAAGCGGCCTTGTAAACATGGCGGGCGTGGATAGGCTCGCCCTCCTTCGCAGGGGCCTCGTCCTTGATAGGTCGAATCTCAGCAGGACAACCAAGGACCCAGACACATCGCAAGTTGGCATAGCCGACCTTCTTTAGGTTATCGAAACGGAAGTTTTGGAGCAGAGGAAGAGCATCGTAATCGGGGTTGTCGTTGTGCCATTGGAAGCGCTCGGCGTGGTGAAAGACGACGTTGCCGGGCAGGGAGTCGTATCGATCAATGATGTAGCTGCAGGCAGAAATATCAGTATCAGGAATACAAAATTGGGGGAAAAAAAGACATACGTCAGGAAGACCATGGCCTCGCGACCCTTGTTCATGGGTACAGTCAGCTTGGCCTTGTTGTCGTCGACCACGTAGATGTTCTTCTTCCATTCGGGGAGATATTCATCAAGCCACGAAACATTCTCATGCTTCATACTTGCGACCACCATCTCGACATCGTTGTCGCCCAGGGCCATATGAGAGTAATCATTTCTATGTTTTCGTGCCGGTGTACTCGAGGGTAAAAGAGTGTCGCGGAACAAGTAGATAAAGAAGACAAAGAAGACAAATGCGCCGACAGTGTTGGCACGATTCGTACGCTGCCGAGGACTCCAATGACCAGCCATGACGAAACAATGGCGGTCGAGATGGGCGCACGGAAAAGGTAGAATTCGAAAAGGCAATGAGTGTTTTGAACGGCAACGGGGGATAAATGAGAGTCGAAAGGGTCGGAGTTTGAAGCAAGGGTTGACGATTCGAGGTTTGGTGGTCAGGCACTTTGTTCTTAGGGGGCCTTGAGGATTATCCCTTGACTGGGATGGGGTGACGGGGAGCTCTCCCTTGAACGGAATGGCTTTGGGGCTGTCAGAGCCAGACCCTTCAAAGCCGCAGTGGCTTGGCCGCATCTGGTGGATCGTCTCCATTGGATCCCCTGCGTTAGTGCGCATAGTGAGCCACTGACTTCTTCAACAATGGAGATCAGGGACTGTTCTTCCTCATTTGCATCCGTCATTGACGTGGTTTGGAATGAAGTGAGTGTTGATCATGATACACATTCAGTGATTACACTCGTAACGGCCAGAGATCAAAGTTAACCTTTCAGGTGTGACGGGTAGCAAACCGACCAAGCTTATCACCACAGGCGTTCACAGATTGGACCGCCACCAAGCTTCAAAGCCACCATACCAAGCTCAATGCCTCAGTATGATAAGCTTCGGCGACTACTGCTTCGAGCCACAAGAAACTTCCCGCGTATTTGGTAGTCCTTATTAACGAATCTGGGAACGCCTACAGTATAAACATAAAGGCATCCTTAGGGAGCAAAAAAATATCAGTTATTAATATAAGGTACTAAATAAAGTCAGTAAAACGTATCCTAAATTTATATTAAATTTACCTTCAAAAATTTATTACTTAGGATTAAGGTCCTAAGTTTTCTTACCTCCCCTTAGGCGTACCCTTATAACTGCTATAAGTTGATTTATTCAGTCAGAGTCCCTGTGTTTTTTGCTTGAGCTGCTACTCAGCCCTACGATGGTGATCACCAACTTCTGGTTAGTCTCCCAAGCACATGGAGCTCGGCGATCTCACAACCTCAAACGAAACGTCAGACCGTGCACTAAGAAGGTGTCTGCTGAGCTATTCATCGAGAGGAGGCTGCCCAAGATGATCGTAACAGAGCCAAACTACCAACCAGGTCGTCATATCTCAGCAGGCTGGGGCAGAAAAGCTTATGATATCTAGTGACACATTGAATCACGACGCACAACCCTTTCTGATGGGATGAACGCCTGTTGAGCTTTCTGGGCACCAAGCCTTGCGAAAAGAGTACTTCAGACTGGGCATTGAAGTGCAAAGTCCTTCTTCTAGATCTTCATCACCTCTGCGCTGATGAAGTTTATAGGTTAAGCCAGCAACGCAATGGCCCCCAAAGCTCATGCAAACTAGTCAAATCGGCTGTGTACCGGGCCACAGCTCATTCAGATGGATTCTATTCCTGCAACCCTAGCTAGCTGCCAGTTTTGAGTGTTCATGCCAGTGAGCCTGGATCCTCAGGGCTCTTGGCTGACACTGATCCCGCCCCCATCTTGATCCCACGAAATCCGCATAGAATGATCACCTGAAGCGAGTAACAGTCATGGCCTTCAGATACCCTATTTTCGGCTTCATCCCTCTGCCTAACGTCTTGGAGTGACCAGTACAGATTATCGTGGCTGAACGAAAAAGCTATACCTATCAATATAGGTGAGGATGGACGAACAAGTATAATTGAGTGCGTCGAGTAAACCCGAAGCAAGGGAATGAGTTTTATGAACTACGGATGGGAAAGTCCTCGTCTTGGTAGAATCCCAGTCAGATCCTTCAAGCTCAAAGCATCTTTACGTAGCCGAAGTGAGCAAATTGAGGCTTAGAGGATAGTGCCTGGTTCATTTCCGCGTTTCTCAGGCCTCGGCTTCATGTGCAGCAATTCGTCAAGTTATTTCATAAATATCATCGTATTCCGGGGCTCTGCCGATTCGCAGCCTCCTAAAAATCCAATCTCCTGCAAACTCATCCTGTCTCAGCTAGTGCTTATTACGAAGACGTACCGTCGACCAATCCGAGAGCCATGTAATTCTCCGCGCTATTGCCAGCCTAATTTGCCCTAATGTGGAAGGGCAGGTTTGAGGCTGACGATGAAACGACAACACCAGTCTCATGTCTTTTAGTCAGGTAACTCAAACGACGGTGAAAAGTATCGGATCTGGGAAAGAAACTTTGCAGCACAGAAAGGAACTTCAGGTGAGTTTTGGAAACATTCCCTTTTCTCATGGAACTCAATTGCAGGCGACAGGGCACGGTTACGGGTTTGAAGGAAGTCCGAGTTCGCGATGGTCTCCTTTTTCGCGAGATCAATATCGCCAAGGTATTCAGGATTCGTGTATCGAATGAAAGCCCTGGATATGACCCATCCAAGAATGCAGTAAGACCAAATATGAAAACAAAACAATTTGCGTCTTGGTTTAAAGTGAATAATATTCCTAATTTGCCCATATCTTCTAGGCGATCCTTCGCGGAAAATACGGAGCATGCATTATACTCCATATGAATCACAGCAGGCTTCAACTATTAGTGACACTTCAGCTCGCTGCTGACCGCATCTTGATGAGGCATGAACCCTACCGAATGGCTGCCCATGTCACGATCCTTGCTTGACAACACGGGGGGCTAAAACATGGGTCGTGTCTGTTCCCTTTTTCGACGTCGCCTCACATCGATTTACTTGATGAGCTAGGGGGCAAGAAAACTTCAGACCGAGAAGTAATTAAAATATTTAAGTAAATTTAGTATAACTTTAGGGTGCCTTTTGCTGAGCTTATTTTGACACCCTATATCAAGGACCGACATGTTCTTGCTCCCCGAGGATGAGGTGAACAGCCATACATCCACATATTAATGGCTGCAGAAAGGCGACCTGCAGTGGCAATGAACTCGAAAATTGTAACCCAAAAGGAACAGTCACGCAAAAGAGGCTTTTCTTGCACTGCAGCCAAGGATTAGGTGCAGATGCCAGTGGACATGAACAGGCGAACAATCTTACTTGCATCGACGCGAATTACTAAAACGCCAAGTCACAGAAGGGAGACTTGGCTTCTGGGGAGACGAGAATAAGCTACAATATTGATCAACAGACAGACTCGCCAGAACAAGATCAGAGAAAAAGCTTGGTATTCTAGTGCAACGCATATCCCGCAGTGGGGACTGGAGATTTTCCAAGAAATTGCTCCGCAAGGATTCGAGGGCTGTGCTGGACCGTGAAGGACACTGTGTGTGAAGGATGTCGAAAGAGTGAAGCGAGAGTTGATCAAACAAAGAAATGATTGCCATATGATCAGAATTATGAGTGATTATGTGCTGGCAATAATGAACTCTCTGCTCTCCGATGAAAGGGAGACAAAGGATATGCGGCAACAGTTGAAAGATTCAACGCCAATGAGGTGACGAATCTCGTATAAATTTAGATGATTCAGCGGAGCCAGCAGAAGTTTAGTTACGAGCCTAATTCTACCGCCGTCTCCCTAGTCCTAGAAAGGAGAACATCAGAAGACCGTGAATGTCTCTTGCCCGCCTTGTCGAACGTTGCTAATTGGATCCAGATGTTCTTTGATGTCCGATGGGGGGCTGTGTAGCCTTTTTTTTTCTTCTCGCTCATAGATGCCCCATTTGTTTGGGCAAGGGAGTAAGGCTTTATTACTCATAGTGGAAGCTTGACCACGTCACGGACCTCCTTTTGTAAGGACGACCAATTGAGGACGAGGCGAGAGTCATTACACAGACAAGTTCCTTGAATGACCTGACTTGGCCTTTAGGCGCCCCCTGGCTCAACTAAACGCGGGAATACAGACGTCGACAGACAGCGCGGTTCTGTGGAGTGTGGACGGTTTCTGTTGGACATACGGAAGTGCGAATAAGGTGTCAGGGCTCCAATTAGGTTTCGGCCCCCTGAAACTCGCATGCCATCCCGTTCATCATGATCGATCAGTGTCTCGCCATTCCCTAGAACTTTCGATCGTCTCTTGTGTTGCCCGTTACATAATGCATCGTGACTTGTGCGGTGTCACACACCTGCATCTCTGCTGTCTCAGAACCAGACATGGCGTTTGAGTTTCTCCAAACAGAGAGCAAGGAGGTTGCTGTTTCTGGTGATCACAACAAGCAAGTGAGGACTTATGACGAATCGTATTCACTCGTGGAAAATGTTTTGCTTAAACTTGTTTACTCTGTCTTTTGCCGCCCACAAGACGAAGAAGAAAAACCAACGACAGGTAGCGTGCATTAGAGGGGGCGAGCTGCGTTTCAAAATTCTAGTCGTGCGTTAATGGCCTCGACCAGGTAGCGCTGACTGCTGGTACTTCTAGGGAGACCGTTATAACTGGAGTCTGGGTACGACAACAGCACAGTATGAAAAATTTCTCTCCACCAGAAACGGCTTACACATGGAGGGCTCTTTTAGTGCTTTGCCCAGGCGGGCCCTGCCGCTGAGACCACAAAATTTAGAAGCGGCGGCGCCGGTGTGGTGGCCATTAACCAATAGGGGGACGAAACGCCAGGACGTTACAGGGGGCTTCTCTCTGGGGCCCTGGCTTGCAAGCGTTCCTGAGTGGCGGCGGCATTGGGACAACCTCCACTTAGCCTTCACCATTAGCTTCCAGGTTGTTTGCTGTCGTCCCTGGGAATGGGATGCTCTCCCGATGGAGATGGATGAGCTTCAATCCCCATATGAGGCCAGGAGCGTCCCGTCCATCCTGTCCACTTTCTTTCTTTTCTCCTCCGTGATTCATTAATACAGGCCCCTCCCCCGTGCGTGCATCTCTTTCGTCTAGCCTCTTCCTATTCTCACTCTCGTTTGTGATCAACTGATTCTTACTGCTCTTGGCTTTCCCCTTTGAGCATCCTCTCTCTATTTCCTCTCTCATCCTTCTGGTCGGCTTGAATTTTCCTCCACCGTTGCACGCCTGCTGGCAGGATACCATCTCTCTCATCTCTTCAATACATCGGCATCGAACTCGATAATCGGCATTATGGGTGATAGCTATTCCGCTACTTCTGGCCATACAGCCACCACGGCCGTCAACCGACCAACAATTGACACCAACACTGAGCCTCAAGAGAAGCCTCAATCCCCCAACAATGATCCTACGCGTCTTCAGAGTCTCGACACTTCCGATCAGAAGCGCCTGCACAGTCTCGAAATCCCCCTCGACAATGTTCGCTCTCCCCCTTCTCCCGCGGTAGGCGTCAACCCAGCTCTTTTCCGCAAACAGACCTCTCTCGACATTGATGACTACTTCACTGGTCCTCGTGATATCCAGAAGCACTCAAAGTGGCCTCTGGTTATGCAGATGCACGGCTCCATCATGCCCAAGTTGATCATCCCTCTGGTCGCTATTGGCGCCTGGTCGACTGCCATTACACTCATCCACAAGAAAGTCCACGACATTCATGTCGACTCAGTTCTGCTCACCATTCTGGGTTTCGTCGTCGGTCTAAGTCTGTCGTTCCGATCCTCGACCGCGTACGAGCGTTACGCAGAAGGTCGCCGATACTGGGGTATGCTTACCATGGCTTCTCAGACACTGGGCCGTATCTTCTGGATCCACGCCAGGGATGTCCCAGACCAAGACCCCCGCGAGACTATTCTCAAGAAGATTGGCGCCATGAACCTTATTGTTGCTTTCTCAGTTTCTCTCAAGCATGCCCTTCGATTCGAACCCTACAGTGCCTACCCCGATCTGGAGCATCTCATCGGCCACCTTAACACCTTTGCCAAGGATGCCACTATCGCTGATCCTGATGGTCCTTCTATCAAGAAGAAGAACATGTTCAAGTCCGTTGGAGAGTACCTTGGTGTGTCGTTTGCTCAGAGCAATCCCCGTAAGGCCCTTAAGAAGACCGACAAGCCTCTTGGCAACCTCCCTCTCGAGATTCTCAACCATCTCGCCATCACTATCGATCGAATGGTCGCCCAGGAGCAGCTCCCTGTCCCAATGCAGCAGACTCTTGCTTACAATCATCTCACCATGATGAACGACTGCATGACTGGCTGTGATCGTGTTCTCAACACTCCTCTTCCCATTGCTTACACCATTGCTATCAGCCAGATCACTTTCGTCTATGTCTTTGTCCTCCCCTTCCAGCTTGTCGACAAGCTCGATTATATTACGATTCCTGCTTCTGTTGTCGCCGCTTATATCATTTTCGGACTTCTATTCATCGGCCAGGAAATCGAGAACCCTTTTGGACACGACGTCAACGATCTGCCTCTTGAGATCTACTGCGATCAGATTGCGGCTGATATGGATATCATCGCGTCTCATGATAAGCGCGAGCCGGATGCATTCCTCCTCAGCCACAACAGCATGCCTCTGTACCCTGTCAGCACTGCTTCTTCCAACGCCTGGATGAAGCGAAGTGATGAGAAGCTTCGCCAGACCATCAAGGACAAGCCCAACACCATGTTTGAGTGGCGCAAGGAGATTGCCCGCAAGAAGTTGAACGGTGGCAAGTTTGGCACCAACGACATGAAGATGAACCCTGGCGACCATAACGTCTAAATCTTTCCTTGTTATACCCTTCTAATGCATGTTGTATGGACTTCTCGAGGGAGTTGTCTGACAACTACGGCGCATAAAAATAAGCTATGTCTAGTTCGGTTCTTTATTAATTTGGTTGGTTTGCTCTGAAGAACCTCAGAGGGGTTACTTCATGTTAAGTGTGAAAAGGTTCGGCAAATATCACTGGGTGTTTTAAATGGTCAGCAATAGCGTTTAGTCTGTTAAATCTTCAATACAAGTTGATCCAAGAATTGGTTCCCTCTCGTGTTCAGGATGAAATCGCATGAAGTTGAATCATATCTTATCATGGCCTGATATAGAGGGGTAAAGTCGGAGCGGAATTTCAGGGCAACCGTGCCCCGCGATTTCAAGCTCTGCATCCGTCCCCGGCGAATGATGACTCGCAGGAAAGAAGTGAAAGAGTCAAAGCCTTTTTTTTGTTAACCCTTGAGCCCACTTGACTCACACTCACTCGCTCGGAATCGCCATTGATGCTCGCCCGGCGCTTCACTTCCTCCACCTTTTTCTCTTCTTCTACTTCTCGTTATCTTGTAACATCCCCTTTGCCATTGCGACAAACTTTTGTCCAGACTCGTACCCTTTCTCTACTCTCGACTCGTCAGTACCCGCGACAACAGATATTGCATCGCGACTACAAGTACCCCTCCTCCATCAAACATATACGCACCATGGCGACAGACGCCAACGCTCTCGCCGACCAGCTCCAGCAGCTCGGTCTCGACAACATCGAGTCTTTCCCTGGCTGTCACCCTGACACCAACCCAGTCGATATCTACCGTTCACACATCACAAGTCTTTTGGCGCCTATTACTGGTGTTGATCCCAAGATTATCTACCCCGCCATCCAATGGACTCAGACTCTCGATAAGGGAGATGCTATTCTTGCTGTTCCTGCTCTCCGAGTGAAGGGCAAGAAGCCTCAAGAGCTTGCTGAGGAATGGGTTGCTCAGGTGAGTTGCATAAAGTAGCAATTGCTAAATTATAGCTAACAAGATGAAGTTCCCCGAGTCTCCTCTTATTGAGAAGCCTACCGCTGCTGGCCCCTTCATTTCCTTCTTCTTCAAGCCCAACAAGCTTACCAGCATGCTCCTCCCTACGATTCGAAAGCGCGCCAAGAACTACGGAAAGAATCCTCACAACGGCCTCCGAGACCCTAACGATCCCAACTCTGGCAGGAAGCGAATGATTGTCGAGTTCTCCTCGCCCAACATCGCCAAGCCTTTCCACGCTGGTCATCTCCGAAGTACCATCATTGGCGGTTTCATTGCTTCTTTGTACGAGAGTGCCGGATGGGAGGTTACCCGAATGAACTACCTTGGTGACTGGGGTAAACAGTATGGTCTGTTGGCTTTGGCTTGGGAGAAGTGGGGTGATGAGGAAGCCCTCAAGGCCGATCCTATCAACCACTTGTTCAACCTCTATGTCCGAATAAACCAGGATATGTCAGCCGAGAAGGAGGAGATTGCAGCTAAGAAGGCTGCTGGTGAGGACATTACTGCTCTTGAGGAGAAGTCCTTGGACGAGCAAGCCCGAAAGTACTTCCGACGAATGACAGATGGTGATAAGGAGGCCGTCGAGCTCTGGCGACGGTTCCGAGATCTCAGCATTACTCGATACAAGAAGACCTATGCTCGACTCAACATTGAGTACGACGAGTACTCAGGAGAGTCTCAGGTCCCTGAGGAGGACATGGAGAAGGCTGCCAAGGTTCTCTCCGAGAAGGGTCTTACTGAGGACGCTAATGGCGCTATCCTCATTGACTTCTCCAAGCACGTCCCTGGCAAGCCTGGTAAGAGTCTCGAGAAGGTCATTCTCCGAAAGAAGGACGGCACTGCTCTGTATCTCACCCGAGATATCAGCGAGCTTCTCAACCGAAATGAGAAG
Organism: Fusarium lyarnte (nom. inval.); assembly: GCA_014898885.1. Lineage (NCBI taxonomy): Eukaryota > Fungi > Ascomycota > Sordariomycetes > Hypocreales > Nectriaceae > Fusarium > Fusarium lyarnte (nom. inval.). The sequence goes on from JAAVUB010000851.1 coordinate 12,332, forward strand.
TACAACTTTGACCACATGATCTACGTTGTTGCTTCTCAACAAGATCTTCACTTGAAGCAGCTCTTCAAGACAATTGAGCTTATGGGTCATGAGGATATTGCTAAGAAGTGCCAGCACATCAACTTCGGTATGGTTCTTGGCATGAGCACCCGAAAGGGTACTGTCAAGTTCCTTGACGACATTCTCCGTGATGTTGCCGAGAAGATGCACGATGTCATGAAGAAGAACGAGACCAAGTACTCTCAGGTCGAGAACCCTGAGGCTGTTGCCGATATCCTTGGTATCAGCAGTGTTATGGTCCAGGACATGTCCGGAAAGCGGTATGTATCCTGAACTCACTAAAAAGCTTGTTACTAACGACACCAGAATCAACAACTACAAGTTCGACATGGACGTCATGACCTCTTTCGAGGGTGACACTGGCCCCTACCTCCAGTATGCTCATGCTCGCCTGTGCTCTATCCGCCGACGAGTTGGTCTCTCCGACGATGAGCTGGCCACTGCCAACTACGATCTTCTGACTGAGAAGCACGCTACCGACCTCGTCCGACTTCTTAGCCAGTGGCCCGACGTTGTCCAGAACACTCTCAAGACCCTTGAGCCCACCACCATCTTGACATACCTGTTCAAGATGACACACGTTCTCAGCTCCAGCTACGATCACCTCCGAATCGTCGGCAGCGAGGCTGAGCTTCAGAAGGCTCGTATGGCTCTGTACGATGCTGCCCGAATTGTCCTCCACAATGGCATGAGTCTACTTGGTCTTACACCTGTTGAGCGGTATGTTCCCCTTGAATGATACTAGTGGTCGGTTGCTAATGATGCATAGAATGTAAGCTACGACTTAAACAAGAATTAGTAAAAGAAATGGGACAGGAATTTAAAGAGGGGCATGGAATGATGGGCGTCGAGTCTTATCTCGACTGATGGCGCATTAGACGAGACTATGAAAAGTTTTAATATACCCATTCAACTTATCTTCGTGATAGTTCCCACCAGAGTCATTTCAAATAGCGCAATTTGACTTGGAGCGAATGTCTCTCTGGCACCAGTTACTGGACAAAGTGAAACTATGCCTGCCGGACTCGATGGGCGTCCCAAAGCGTCACAAGATGCTGAGGAGTCACAGAATCATCCGTATTGATGAGTCGTTTGATTATACAGGGTGTTACTTGGAAATCACAGATTCCTGGGCCTGAGTCACATAGTCAGACAGTTTATTAAGTCTGCCTGATGCATAAATTCAGAGCGAAATCGGACAATTCAAGTGACGCAAATACAGGACTGAAGTCATCATCGAACGGCAGCAGTTGACAGGCATGTGCTTTAATGTCGAATGAGATTGTTTTATGTTTTGTCCCATAGCTGAGATTTTCGGCCGTGATTCCCCATGCATTGTTCCTCGTTTCTCTATTATACAGGAGCCCTAGCTTTTAAGGCTCAATTGATACATCCACTGCTAAGCCGCAGCAGGATCTCAATCTTTTGCAATTGAACAGTCGTTAGGTCTTCCATTCGTAACGTTCCTGAACTCTAGCAGTCCCTATAGTCGTACAATCATCCCATCTTGACTCTCCACCGATTTTCGCCATTGCATGCATAAATATGCGCTATTCCGTAATCCAATTGCGCTTAAGCAGAGGGGACCTTGGTCCTGATCTGAACGCCGTGCCAACCCTTGACAAGATCGCCGAGAGCAGCATTCACCATGCGCTGCTGCTTGAGAATTGTCTGACCCTTGAAAGCAGGTGATGTGATATCGATGGCGTACATGCTCCCACAACCACCCGAGACATCTTGGACCAGTAGTTCAGTGGGTTGAAGCTTCTCAGAGAGTATTTCGGCGATGGCAGACTCGGCGGGGCTCATAGAAGGCAGATCGGGCTCTTCCTCAACGGCAGCGGAGAATCGAGGCGTAGAAGTCGAGAGAAGTCTTCGGGGCGTTGATGTAGGTGTTTGTGTTGTAATGCGGGTGATGGTCGTAGGAGCGCGGACGAGGGTGCGCAGAGGAAGACGAGCAGAGCGCATTGCTGCGCGGCGACAGGTATTGCAGATCATTGTGATAAGGTGTAATTGGGTCAATTGGCGCTGCTGGAAGAGAGGTGAACGAAGTTAATGACGATGGCGGAGTTTGAGTCTGGGCCGAAGTTGGGATTACCTAATTGGAATGGAGAGGAAAAAATGTGGAGGGGTTTGTAATCGAGCGATCACGGTTTGTTGGCGTGGGCCGAAATGGAGTGAATGCTGTGGTTTGATTACTTCAGTTGATCTACACTCATTAATACAGAGTACAGTGGTATCAACTTATTTATCTGGCAGGTCTATTCACTGAAGGATTGGGCGCGCGAGAGTCATTACCCAGTTCGTATTAACTACCTAGCATGCCAGCCTAGTTAGTGGAACTAAAAAATCACTGCTGCTGTACGACGACTCTTCAGACCATCTTTTCCAACCAATTCGACTCATTCATTCTCCAGCGCATTTTATCCAATACCCCAGTCCCATCATCTCACCCGAGCCCGTCTCATCTCAGCTGGAAAATTCACCCAACCCATCATGCCACGCAAGGTACGATATTTCCCACCCTTACTCCCGTATATCCGTCAAAATACTAAGCCCAACTAGACTCGAACCCCGGAGTCTCTCGCTCTCAACCGCGAGAACCAGCGTCGCTCCCGCGCAAGACAGCGTGAATTACTCGACGATCTGCAGAATCGCGTGCGTGAGTTTGAGCGTCGCGATGGTCAGGCTACGCTCGAGATGCAGCGTGTTGCGAGGGCTGTCGCCAGGGAGAATGCTGCGCTGAGAGGTTTGCTTGCTGCGAAGGGTGTGTCGCTTGAGGAGGTTGAGGCTCATGTGGAGGCTGTGAGGCGTGAGGAGAAGATGGGCGCTAGAGCGGGCATGGCGACTGTCACACCCGTTTCGACGCCGTCTTCCAATGCTTCGCCTGTTGTGATTGCCTCGAGACCTATGCCGTGCTCTCAGCCTCGGGGATGTGCTCCTGTGAGGGAAAACAGTAACCCCCAGTTTACGATTCAGCCAAAGATTTACTCGCCGCCAACGCCTACTACGACTGCTACATCTTGCACAGAAGAATCAGGCTGCTGTCCTAGACCACAGCCCACCTGGCAACCACAGCAACAACCCGGACCCCAACAACCAAAATCTATTGACAAAATTCACTGTATGGAAGCTGCTACTATCCTCGCTCAGATTCGAGGTCAACCAGACATATCTCACGCTCGAGCTGCTCTTGGATGCGCCGAAGGCGAGACCTGTATGGTCCGCAACACGGATTTACTCAATTTGATGGATGAGATGACTTGATACTATATTTCGCTACATATCCCAAAACTCAGTTCTTCCAGTTCCATCTATCAGAAACCCACCGAAGGAGATACACCAACCCCAAAAGCACTGGAACCTCGATCAGCGGGCCCACCGTCGCGGCAAGCGCTTGGTCACTACTAGGTCCGAACGTGGTAATAGCCACTGCTATCGCAAGCTCGAAATTGTTGCTCGCCGCAGTGAAACTCTGCGTTGTTGAGAGGGGGTATCCGAAGCCAGCACGTCGAGATACCAGAAGTGTTGCGAAGAAGATTATGATGAAGTAGACAATGAGGGGTGCAGCGACGCGTACTACAGACACGATCTGATGTACCACTTGATGGCCTTGGGAAGCGAAGAGGATGAGGATGGTGTAGAGAAGGCCGATGAGAGACCAGGGTGAGATGATGCGCAAAAACACACGCTCATACCACTCGGGTCCAACCATTTTGCGCAGGGAAAAGCGAGTGATGATAGCTGCGCCGAGAGGGATGCCGAGAAAGACTGCTACGCTGGTTGCAACGGTTGAGTAGGACACCTCAAGAGAGCCTTCCTCTCCACTGATCACCGAGATGAAGAACACGGACATTGGCGCGTATAGAGCCATCTGCAGTATTGAGTTGATAGCCACGAGGATAGCGCAATATTCGGCGTCACCGCCCGCAAGACCGTTCCATATTAGTACCATGGCGATGCAGCGTGCGAGGCCTACGAGGATAAGACCGATGCGAAGTTCGGGTTTGTCTGGGAGGAAGGCCCATGCCAGGCCGAGCTATCATCGTCAGAATATTGTATGTTTGAGAAAATGGGGCTATGAGCTACCATGAGAAAGGGTGCAACTATCCAGTTGATGAATATGCTAAAGAGAATTTGCTTCCAGACGTCGCGTTGGGAGAATATCTCGTGGAGACTCTCATATCGAACTTTGCAGAGGATGGGGTACATCATAACGAGCAGACCGACAGCTGGCACATCAAATCAGTATACTCGCCCAACTCTTTGGGCTGTTTGCTCTTTCATACCTATGGGTACCGAGACACCAACAAATTTACCCTTCTCAAGAGCCGGTCCAGTCGAAGGGACAAAGTTGCCCAAGATGATGCCGACAACCATGGCGAGGAAGATCCATACTGCCAGAAAACGGTCAAGCCAACCGAGGGACTTGAAGGCGGAGACGTTTTCCTTGTTCTTCGGTTCTTTGGATGGTTGTATATTACGCTCGGTATCGTGGGTAGAGGCTTGCTCTTTTGTACGATGATCTGCTTCGGACATGTTGTTTTCGTTGGTCAATACCAATGTGATGTTGTAAAGGTTTAAGCTTAATTTTGCATTCAACCAAGGGAGGATCTTATAAATTAATTAGTGATTCACTGGAGAGCAATGTCGCAATTCTGATTTTCTGATCCAACCTTTTTGAACATTTCACAGCGCAGCATGGTGCAATGGACCAATCACAGATGGGGCATGACACAGTCCCTCCGGAGACGGCGCCGGAGGCACGGAGCTTGTTCTCGGCGTAGCCACAACGGGATTTTCTTATCTGCCGGGCTGTGATAAGAGTCACATGCCGATGGTGAGCGTTACATGCAGATGCTCACTACCACTTGGTCAAACAAAGGCGTTTCCTTAAGTGCATGCTCTTCCGCCACCCTTCTCAGCAAATTCCTTCATGGCCTTGTGGGTGGTTGGTTAGCGATATCGGTGAAGTAGCCAAGGTTTTGTCTTTCAAATTGTGTTGTACAGAGTCGTGCGTTGAGCTTGAATCTGTATTGTGCTACTACACGCGGGGAGAATCATGAGCAACGGCGTCACACAACGGGTCTACCGCTTAACCGTGAGACAAAACGTGGTGTATGTACTCATTGCATTTTCTCAGCGCCTTACAAACGAAAAAGTCGCTGATAACAACGAGGCACTAATTCAACAGCGTGTGCAAGAGAGTAGGAGTAGAGTTGCGCTCCATATCGTATCATGATCAATCACCTCATGTACGCCCCATCTTCAAAAATTGAAAAAAATCAAGAATCTCTCTCTATTTTATTTTAGAAACGTCTCCCGCCCTGCATATGCACAAGGTGTCGTGGGCCCAATTGGCTACGTGTATCCAAGCACAGGCTAGTGCCGTTCTTTTTATGTACCGCAAATACGAGGTTCAGCTTGGTACGACACGGGAAGTGCTGCATAAGTCTTGCATAGCGGGATGGATTCCGTGGATAGTGTTATCTGATGGATCATGGCATAGAAACAAATGCCAAAGTAACGAGGTCAGGGTAGCATTGTTTCTCCTGACGATCGTGGGGCAGATTAAGATGTGCAAGGAGGATCAGAGGATCGGATGACGATGTTTGATTGAGTTTCCAGTGACGGAACTTACATAGTAGTATTCGGTTTGAGGGTGCAACGGCCAGAGTTAAAGGTTGGTGGTTGAGTTCATATTCACCTAGACATAGACACCTACCGCAGACTTGCATACAACTAGACCATTTTCAACCATGAATTTGTCTTGATTTGTCTCGACTGCATGTACGCGCAATCGTCTCATGCGGCTCTATCATAGATGAGTCTATGTTTAGCGACATGGACCCAGTTTCATCATCCGTGCAGTGCCTGTCGATCTCATGTTGGCAACCCAACCCAACCTCCGCCTGCAGATTCCTCAGCTGTGAAGTGTTACCGACTCTTTCAACTGCAACTAACCATTTAGTGAGAGTATCCAAGACAATTGTTTCAAATATATCCTACGCTCTCATTCGTAGGATTTCTTCTCATGGCCTGAAATCTCGTACAGTCCACTATCCCGCAGAAACCCACTTCTTCCTTTTCTTTCCCCATCATGGATCAACCCACAGCTTGTGTCAATAATGGGGCTATGATGATCGTATATAGGATCCCCAGCCAACCTATTTCCAAGGCGGAAATGTTGGGATCAGGTTTATCTCGTTTAAATCCTCCCTTTCTTCTCTTCCCTTTCTTTCTTTCTCGTATCTTGGTGATTTCTTCGTGATTGCGGAGAACGTGATTCGGTGTATTTCTTTCCATCATGGTGCGATTAAGTATAGTTACTGCGCTATACGCTGTGGTGGTTAGTGCAGTGGACTTTGATAAGATTGCTGTTGCGAAGGGTCATAGTCGATTACCGGGTGCTTATATCTTTGAGTTTGAAGAGAACCATGTGCGTATACTCTCATCCCCTATGTCCCTACGTCTCTTTTCATGACTAACAGAGCTTAGGACTGCACCGACTTCCTCGCCAAAGCTTCGGCGCGAGGCAAGACTCGTATGCAGTACAACTACAAGCTATTCAAGGGAGCTTCGATCCAATTCACCGATATCGACAATGCCGAAGACCTAGCTTCCGAGATGGCCTTGTTGCCGGGCATCAAGCAAAAATGGCCTGTTCAGACATTCAGTATCCCCAAGCCAGAGGTTCACTGGACGGGCACACCGGGAATGGAGTACAAGTCTATTCAAAAACGAGGCTTTGAAGAGAGAGATGCTGTGAATGATACGTTTTCGCCGCATGTCATGACACAGATTGATAAGTTGAGGGCAGAGGGTGTCACGGGCAAGGGCCTCAAGGTTGCCCTCGTTGACAGTGGTGTAAGTCATCTTCACACTCAACCTAATACTCAGAACTAACAATTATACAGATCGACTATAAACATCCAGCTCTAGGCGGCTGCTTCGGCAAAGACTGTCTCGTCTCCTTCGGCACTGATCTAGTAGGCGACGCATACGACGGCCTCAACCACGCCAAACCCGACAACGATCCCATGGACTGCGCCGGTCACGGCACCCACGTCGCCGGTATTCTCGCCGCCCAAAAGAACACAATGGGCTTCACCGGCGCTGCACCTGGTGTGCAAATAGGAGCGTACCGCGCGTTTGGCTGTAACGGCGAAGCTGGAAACGACGTCCTTATCGCAGCGTTTAATCAAGCTTTTGAAGACGGTGCAGATATTATCTCAGCTTCTATCGGCGGTCCGTCAGGCTGGTCTGAAGAACCGTGGGCGGTGGCTGTTTCGAGGATCGTCGAGCAGGGCGTTCCTTGTGTTCTTGCGGCGGGCAATGCAGGGGCCATGGGCATGTTTTATGCGAGCACGGCTGCGAATGGGAAGAAAGTTACTGCTGTTGGGTCGTTTGACAACACCAAGTCTCTCGCGCTCCTGAATGCGTCGAAATACAGCATCGATGGAGGTCCTGAGCATGAGTTCGGACACTTGAGTGGGAAGCCGAGTGCCTGGAAGGGCGTGAAGCTGCCACTCTGGGCACTCAACTACGACACCTCGGTTGCTGATGATGGCTGCGATGAGTGGCCTAAAAACACACCTGATCTCAGCAAGTACATCGTTCTCCTCCGACGAGGCTCGTGCACTTTTGATGCCAAAGCTGCCAATGCAGTGAAAGCTGGTGCACAGTACATCATGTTCTACAGCAACAAGGAAGATCTCGCTCCTTTCGACGTTTCTTCTGTCGAGGGCATCAAAGCAGCAAGCATCGTGTCTCCAGAACAAGGCGCAGACTGGATCGCTTCCCTCAAAGCAAAAAAGAAGGTCGTTCTCGGCATGTCGGACGGAAGTGACGGCAATGTCATTCTCGAGCAGAAACACAACAACATCACAGCTGGTGCAGCGAGTGCTTTTTCCTCATGGGGTCCAACATGGGAGATGGATGTCAAGCCTCAATTCGGAGCCCCAGGCGGTAAGATCCTCTCAACATACCCCCGAAGCATGGGGAGCTACGCTGTGTTATCAGGTACTTCCATGGCTTCACCCCTCGTCGCTGGTATCGTCGCTCTCATTGCAGAAGCCAGGGGCACACGCGATCCAGCACTCATCGAGAATCTCCTCTCAGCGAGTGCAAACCCGCAATTGTTCAACGATGGAAAAACATTTTATGACTTTCTTGCGCCTGTTCCGCAGCAGGGTGGCGGTATCGTGCAGGCTCACGATGCCGCCCACGCAAAAGTCCTTTTATCACGATCGAGTCTTTCGTTCAACGACACGGATCATTTTGTTGAGTCGTTGAACTTTACGGTTAAGAATACGGGCAAGAAACAGATTGATTTGCAGATTTCTCACGTCCCTGCCGTTACGATGTTTACGCTTGTTGAGAATTACATTTATCCTGATGAATTTCCGAATGACTTCGCCAAAGAGCATGCCAGTCTCAAGTTCAGCGAGTCCAAGCTTACTATTGATGCTGGCGAAAGTATTGTCATTGAGGTGCTGGCTACGCCTCCCAAGGGCCTTAACGCAACACGGTTGCCTGTATGGTCAGGTTATGTAACTATCAACGGCACCGACGGAACATCTCTTTCACTTCCCTACCAAGGTCTCACGGGTTCTCTGCACGACTCGATGGTTCTCGGACCTAAAGATACATGGATCGCAAACTCAACCGACGAGAACCGCTTCCCCATGCCAGACAACACAACATGGACACTCCCCAAGCCCGGCACAGCAAACAACCTCACCGACACACTCCCCGGCCTCACATGGTTTCTTGCATTAGGCTCAGCAAAACTTCACGCTGAAATCATGCCGGTAACAACCGAGAAACCTACATCTTCCAAACAGCCGCGCGTTATCGGAGAGCCGGTTGACTTTCCCCTGCTATGGAATGCAATGGGCGCCAACTCGCAAGCTTTCACTGGTGAACTTGCAGACGGCACCTTTGCGCCAGCGGGACAGTATGTTGTGAGATATAGAGCGTTGAGAATCTTTGGCGATGAGAAGAAGAAGGAGGATTGGGATGAGGCGTATTCGCCTGTGTTTACGATTCGGTATGAAAAGTAAGAGTTGTTTCTAAGCTTGCAAGGGCATCATGAGGATACTTGTTTCGGTTTCATGTACAAAAGCATCAGAGATGCAATAGGGTTCGGATTGGGCATGGGTAAATGGGTATTGGTTAATTATCTGGATAATTAAGGATAGAATAGAACATAGATCTAGCTGCCCACAGACAGCACAAAGAATGAATTCAGTTTACAATCTTATGTCCCCATACTAGTGACTTAACTTAGACAGTATTGAGTTCGCGTAGGATCAAACAGGATCTTATCATTAATGTTTTCTCTTTAGCCTTATCGTGCAGTGTTACAAGTGGGAGGCCGCTCCATGGAAATGTTCACCATTGACAGGTCAAAACATACCTGCTTGCACCAATGTATATACCCCTCAAAGGAAAGATACTTGAGGTATATTCATGACGAAACAACAAAGAAGTTCGAAAGCTTTGAATGCTGTTGACTGGGTGTGTACATGCCGGGCTTATAGCTGAGAGTGTGAGAGAGCGGCCTTGAGCCGTCAACTCCGAAACTGCTACATCAGGCACCATCTTAGCCAGCGACAAAATAAGAAATCCCCGACGATGAGAAAAGAAGCCTGGAGGTAGCACTGGAGCCTGAAATCCGATCCTAAATATCTCATGCCTATGATGGATGCTGAGGAAGAGACACTGTACACAGCCCGGTAATATCCACATGAGGATGTCACCAGGCCTCTACGTGGATGCAAAATCTCGCACGCTATCATCTTATGGCTACATGAGATGATGGAGTGCGTATCCTCGTGAAATCAATGGCGGAGGCTTGGACATCGGTAAGTGGGAGATTAGCAACTGTGTGCGAGTTTACTGAGGAAGGGTCACTGGCGCATGTCGGAGGCGGAGTGACTGCTTCAACCAAAGAATAATTGTGGTCTAGAACGACGTAGAGCAAAGTGATTGTATCTATGGGATCATCTTTGGGGGATACCATCGGGATTATCGTTGTGTAGGTCAGTGTTGGCACCAATGGCGCCTTCACCGAAGCATGTGTCTAGTGTAAGTCGGCAGTTTGTGAAGTGGGTTAGCCTTGATGAAACCTTGGTGACGTTCGCATTCGAGTGCGTAATGATGGCTGTCTCAAAGACTGAAGCCTACGTTTGCGTAGTACGTAGGTCTACAGAAGTCTCCTCCTTAGTTGTACAAGTCTCGAAGGCCACTTGTGATGGGACAGTATTATGGGTCAAAGTATGAGGTTCTTAGGTCTTTGGCAGGCATGGCTGATATCTCAATTACAGATGCAATGTCAGTCTCTGAGACCATTGATAAGAATTAATTATCTGTGTCATGCAAGTTGCCGCATGGATGGATGTCGATGCATGCCCAACTAACAAGATACTACATGGTATGGCTGGGCATGTCGAAGCAGACTGGCCATCAACTTGAGGGGCTCTAAACCTCATTTCATGGTGTAAGCCACGTGGTGAGATGGAAACGTCAAAGACTGGATCGGATAGATAAAGCTGGTGATACTGTAGATTAGTATGTGAGTGAGTAGCAAGGGTTGATAGGCAGCCGCATTATTTCAATGGAGATCACATGATTAGATACCATCTCGGCGCGGATTATCAGAGTCCGATGGACGGCTGGCCAATAGGGTACTTGCTGATCCTTCAGGCAGCAGCATTTCCGATTCTGAGACGCTTGGAAAATGACCGCAAATAGGCCGCGCCGCAAGATCCGCTTTTGTGTAGGCAACGAGATAAACAGCATCTTCTCAACAAAATGAAATGATTTGGTCTGACCTGCAATTTATGACAAGACATTATTTCTGTTTTCACTGAGCACATGTGACTTTTGCTTGGCCCTTTTCAACTTACTTATTTCCTGGCCAAGAACGCCAATGGCTGAGCCTCACTAATTACACCATTTCCAAGACCAGTACCAAGAGCCCCGCTTCAGATCGCCATCAAGCATCACGATCAGGACGTCTCTTTCAGACTTGGCGACTGCTGTCATAAACAGGCTCTATCTTCCCATTCTAGGACTCATCCTCAACATATTGACAGCAGTTCACAGCAATGGAGTCGTTTTTACCGCTGGGTGGCTTTCAGCTGCCCTTTCAGAAACGCCTCAGCAGACTGTACAACGACACTAAGAAGTCAACCGACTTTGTCAAAGAGCCAATTCAAAATGAGGAAGATCCAGAAATCAAGGCCCTACATCGAAAACTCCGCATTCAAAAGGATCGCCTCGTGAGTTGGGGTCTCGAATGGTCTGATCCTACTCAATCTGTTGAGATCGATGAGTCTCTATCAAAAGCTGGGTTGAGTGAGGTTGTTGGAAGTATCATGTCCACCATCAAGGATATCCTAGCGGAAGCCGAACCTCTTTGGTTAAGCTCAAAGCGCATGATTTCAGCCCCTGCTACGTCAAAAGATACGAAGCCTCCGTTGGTTCAGTGGGATAAGAACCATTTTGAGGATTTGGTTAATGACCTTACTGCTTCAATTGATACACTCTACGATCTGTCACGGACACGAGCAGCAGCTGGTGGAGTTCCAAGACGATCATCGAAAACGCCATTCAAATCTATGTCATCTACCGAGGAGTACCGGCCATTCGAGTCCAGTCGTATGCAGACGCCTCAACAAATTAATCCCCAGACTCTCACGCATTTGCGTCCCAAGCAGGGTGATGAGGCTTCTGCTCCCCGAGAAGTGGTCTTTATGAGCAAGACTGCTTATTCGCAACTTACACATGGAACGGCCCGCCAACCATGGGCACCTCTGCTTCTCGAATATGCAACCTTCGACTCAATTTATGCCGTGACGGGCATCATGCCACCCATGGCTCGCTTCGAGAAGCTATCCGCCGGTCTGCAGCAAGATTCTCAAAGATCGCCTGGTACATGGACTGGACTACCTCGACTTCTCGGCTATTTCGAAGATTTGGAAAATTCGAGACTCGGCCTTGTCTATCGATTTCCTCCCTCATTCAATGCCGTCTCGTTTGAGCGTCTCACTAAGAATCCTTCTTATAACCTCCCGACTTTGAATGATCTTCTCTCAGTTCCAGGATCAGAGCCTAAGCTTGAGGCTAAGTTCAGACTTGCTCACAATCTGATGAACACTGTTTTCGACCTACATGCGCGTGGCATCACCCATGGAAACATTGCTCCGACCACTGTCTCATTTTGTGATGCGGTCACATCACAACCGGGCGCAACTAATGGCGAAGTGGATATTCGACGTCCTCTCCTTTCTTCTTTCGATCTATTTCCTGAAGATACCCCTTCAACATCACCGCTTCTTTCCCGCCACCCACTCGACCCACGTAATGCTCCGACTTCTCCTCTTGCCACTAATTCTGACCAGAGAGTTCTCGATCTTTATTCCTTGGCCACTCTATTGCTGTCAGTTGGCTTGTGGAAGAAACTTGAGGATATCGTCCCCGAGGCATCCACTTCTATCGCGGACTCGGTCCTGGAGGAGCTTGCTGTTAGATGCGGCAGCCTATATATGAAAGCTGTTCAGGTTTGTTGGACCGCGATTGATGATGAGCTTGCCGGGCGAACTTCTGGTGAATCGTTACTCTCATCGGTTCAGGTACGGTGCAGTCGCTTCTTGGAGGCCTGCTGTATCTTAGACGGTGTCAGTGGTCTGGAGGAGAGGCTCGACCAAGAACTGAACCCTTCCGAGACGCCAGCGCCTGCCGTCGATGCAGCCCCAATGAAGACGAATAAGGATGTAAAGGATGTCAAAGACTTCAAGTCGTCACTGAAAGCTGCAAGTGAGAAGCCAATGGCAGCATCAGCGCCTAACTTGGGAACAGAAAAGATTGCCCCCAAGTTTGAGGCAGTCGCTGATCAAGATGGTGTGTCGCATTATTCTCATTCGTATACTTACTTCAATACTAACTTGTTCCCAGATGCCCTTGACAAGCAGTCAGAAATAAAGATGCGATTATATCCACATGTACCGCTGGCGCCAGAAGTCGTGGAGAAGTGGAACAAGATCTTCATGCCCCAGATCAACCACGCTCTTCGTCACTTTTACCGCAAGCACCCCGAATCGGTCGAGATCTCTCTTGAGTCAGTAGGCCCTAGCCCTCAGAAGACCCAACCCACAGTGCTTGTTGTGTGCACATCTGTCGGAAAAGTCCGGGCTATTCTTAAGAAGAGACTTGGCGATCTCTTCGATGGAAGCAACGGCGTCGGACTCAAGGTTTGCCGCGGGCATGTTTTAAGATCTCGCCGACAGCCAAACTCCGTCCTCAGATCCATGGCCCGAAGGAGTGCCAAGGGCACTGGATTAGAATCGGACGACATTGAAGCCATCAACCCAGAGTATCAAGAGCGTCCAGGCAATGGCGCCAGTATTGGGGCATGGATAGGTGATCGGCATTTGCCCCCTGTTAGCCTGGGAGGCCTCGTCATGGTTGACGACAAACCTTACGGAATGACAGTTCACCACATGCTCGATGATCCAGACCGGGACTTTGGGCCTGGCGATACTCTTCGGTGCAGCGCCCTGCCTGATATGGACTGGTACGCGCAATCCGGTGACGACAGCACTGTCGATGATGAGTTTGGCTATGAGCTGTCTGATACTGAATCTGAGGCCTACTCGGATTCCGATATCACCAGCGACTATGAGGACGACGAGGATGAAGACGAAGACGAGGAGTACAATGAGCCTGGAGATATCCCTGGCATTGAACCAGGATGTGGCGATGGCTACATCGTCACACAGCCGGCTCTCGATGATGTCGAAGAAGGATTCTACCCTGACCCAGAGACTCAAGACGAGGATCACCTCGACACATACAGTGTCGGCGAGGTGTATGCTTCAAGTGGCATCCGCAGGAAGCAAGCTCTTGGGCTCGTGCATGAGGTTGACTGGGCGCTCTTTGAATTCGCTCATGATAGACTGCCTGATGACAACACCATTCCCCGCATCGACGGCAAGTCCCTCGCACAAAAGCCTGAGGAAAAGCAGACAGCCGGATCGCCTGTGTTGCGACCAACAACGGTCGCCCCTTCAGACTCCTTGCCAAACATGGAGGTGCAGTGTATGGCGCGAACAAGTGGCTTGCAGACTGGCAAAATTCTCCCCGCTCTGACGAGTGTGAAGATCTACGGTCGTGTTTCACCAAGCCATGCTTATCAAGTCACCAGCGCGGACGCATCAGAACAGGGCTCTCAGAGCAAGACTATCCCTCTGGGTATCCCTGGTGACAGTGGTGCCTGGATCGTCAGCCGTGACGAGGGTCAGCTTTGTGGACATGTTCTGGCCTGGAGTCAACGCAAGCATGTTGCGTACATCTGTCCCATGGATGTCCTCCTCTGGGACATTGCGGAGACATTGGAAGCCCATGAAGTGAAGCTGCCTGGAGGACAGGCCGTGGTGACTTTCAACAGGTCGGAGACTCGCAGTGCCTCTAAGAAGCAAGAGGCATCTAATCTCGAGCTTCGTGACGACGATGATCTATCGGACTTGGTTGAAGAGGAGGAAGATCTACCCCCTCAACTGGTGATGTCCTCTGATCCAGCCAGAGACACCCGCGGCATGAGAAAGTCACCCGTCTCGAACTGCAGTGGCGTCAGCGACCGGAGTTCATCGAGCCCTATCCGCCTAGATACATCAAGTGACCTAAGTGGTATCTCGAACCGATTTGAAGAGATGAGCATGAGTGGTAGTTTTGGGATAGGCGTTAGCGGTTGACAACGACAGTAGTCGTAGGTTCTTTTTCTTTGTTCGGCAAGGAAAGTTTGTCTAAAAAATACCCTTTTAGTGTTGGAATATGATGGGAATAAAGATAAGTAGTCCAAAATTGGATTTCATAGTTGCATAAAATTGCAAGAATATGCATTGTATCATGCTGCTCTGTTATTGTCTCTCCTTTTTACATAAAGTCGTCCTCCCAGTTCTCATCGCGGTCCTGGTTACTCGAAGCAGCCATGTTTTCTTCTGTGAATATATCATCGTAGGCATGGTCCTTCTGCCACTTCTTCTCCTTCCACTCCTGAGCCTGTCGAGCCTCCTCCTTCTTCTATAACAACATTAACATCAGCAATCTCGCTTCAATATCCACGGGGGTTTGCTTACCCTGGCTTGGAAAGCTGCCTGGTCGCGACGTCGCAGTTCCTTGAGACGATCATCTCTCTCCTGCTTCAAGTCTGGCTTCTTCTCAACCTTCGTCTTGTTGAGACGGTTGACGATGGGGTTCTCGCGCTGGGGAACCAGGACGCGCTTCACTTTGCGGGGGTCCTTGAAGCCGACTTGGCCGACCTCCATGCTGCCGTCTTTCTTGAGATTGGACCATGGTGTGTAGATGACTGTGACATTGTCTTTCTTGTTGCCTTGGGTGGGATGTCAGATATGCCGTGGGATGGGATTAAAGGGAGGAAACGTACCCTCGATAGAATTGGCCTTTGTCAGTTGGGCGAGATCCATGATGAGATCTTCAGGAAGGGCGTCCCATGTCTGACCTTCCTGCATGCGTAGGTAGATATGCGCACTGGAGAGTTTATCCGCGTGGAACTACACAGGCCCAACGTTGTCAGTTTGCTCTGTTCTCACTGAGCTTTGGCTGGTCATCTCACCCTATGTGTTACTTAGCACAAGCCCACTCATTTGAAGGAGCACCCTACCAGATATCCTCTTCCCAGCCGAACTTGATCAGGTCCTCATCTAGCATCAAGTCTCAGCCGGTGGGGAACAGCGCATTATGGTTGTCACTGGGCATAAGCATACTCTCGAACTTGTCCTTGCCGACATAAATGAATCCTGGAGGATCGACCACGCTAGAGGTGAAATAATAGACCATCTTGGAGTTTACACTGGAAGAGAAGGAGCTCGGGGATAAAAGAAAGAAATGTTTAGACACGCTGAATAGGCCACCGTTAGTGATCTTATCTTGTGGTGAGCTGTGTTTTCTGATGAGGGGATCTTGGAGAAATTTCCGTTTGGTGGGGGTACTTGTGTGCTAACAGAAAAGTTCCTGGCTGCTCGCTGAAACCCCCTAAAGCAAGAAGTAATCAGCCCTATGGGATAGCACCAGGGTTCCTCTGATTCCTGCCAAAGTGGGATCCAGAGTTTGATTCACGTGACAGCTTTTCACATCATTTTCCATGCACCCGTAACTAAGAACTCCTTCATGTATTCGACCCTCATTCTGTTTCTGCAATCATTGTTCGAATGACCTGGTCGCTCTTCAAGCCTTCTCAACTTTAGACAGCGGCTGATGCAAAGTACGTATTGGTCAAGATTGTCTCAAGACTCAGATCAAGGCTAAGATGATGGTCGTCTGATTCATATTCTACTGTCTCAGCTGGCGAGAAGGCTATGACCAGGAATTGGATTGAAATATCTGACGATTTTCCAACAGTACGGACTGTCGAGCTGGTGTAACCCACATGGCTCAGAAGAATTAAAGTCGTGATATCCACTCATCCCTCCTCGGAAACAGCCCAATGACCAGACAATGTGATCATGACGGGTCAAGCTTGTGGCTATCACAACAGTCTAGTCTACGGCTGTCAGTTGATTCTCCCTGTTGCTCCTCTGGTAATTGGTGAACTGGTCCGGGTTTGTTCATCCCGCAGAGCCCCCCAAACAAGAACCACATTCCCAACGTCACACGACATTGCAGTACCGGTGTGCCAAGTGAGCTGTCTATTCTGCTAAGAACCCCTTTGTCCTGATTAACTCTAAAATCCATGATCTTGTCAAAGGTCTCTGTTCACGATGATCGATGTTTTCTCAGTCGCCAGCTGCTGATTGTTTGTGTAACATCACGATGTCCATACCATATACGGAGACAAAAGCAACGATGGTAGCTCAAAACACACTATCTCGGCCTTTCGTTTCCTTGAGGTACCAATTATCTTATTAACCTGTGCCAAATTCCATCGTCCCTGCTGTGCTGTCACGCCGGTTGAGTGATCTTGTAATTTCTGACCCTTGAACTGAAATCGGTTCTGTCTCGCCGCAATTCATGCTGAGTACTGGCTATTTCTATTACTTTTTCTTCTCTCATGTTTGATCGACGTTGAGATGCTCCGCTCCACCTCTGATCAGACCCCCAATGTCGGAATGGGGACCCCAGATTTAGTCCGATCTCGTATCTCGGACTTGAGAACCTAACAAGAGTCAACTTGGTACAGTGCTGTGTAAGCTGACAGTAAATCCGTCCATCAGGAGTCGCCGAGACATCCCGGGTATCGTTTTGAGGGATGACGATACTGCACAAATGGCCAGATACTAGCATGCTATTTTCACCAAGAGTCCAATCCGGTTTCAACAACGACGCATAAGGACAAAAGTGCAGGCGAATAGACCAATGACTAGCTTATAGACAGGGGCTTCGGACATATCACCCACAAGGCTGCCAAGCCAAGACCAGAGAGTGCGACCCCCATGTATGTATGCCAACCCCAGCATTTAGCGAGTAAGATAAGTGAGGCTGTACTCTCTTGGAATTTCCTCTCTGGGCCTCGAGGTGTTAAACCTCGGTGGTTGGTAGTCGAAACATGCATAGACGGTAAACAAGGTCCAAGCTCTCTACCGACCTTGGCAAAACTTGTCAGGCATGAGGCGCATCGGATGCTTCACTTCATCACATCTGGGGACTGACAGCATGTTCTTCTCCTGGGCCTCAAGGGTGGTGCCCTTTTTGGCGGAAATACGGGTAAATGCAGACTTTTCCCGGATCAAGTCGTCTCATACCCAACCCTGTCGAGATCAATGACGTCGCTACTTGGCGAATGCAAGGCAATGTAAAGCTAGTACCTACTCTACTGTGCTAAACTTACAGCATGAATGTTGGCAAGGTCAAACAGCTTGTCCGTGGCGTCTTTCACAAGAAATCACGCCGATAATGTCTTCCGCTTCTCCTTGGCATCAGGGTCTTAGTTGGCCTCGTTGGTGTTTCGATCTAAGCCACTTATATCAGCTAGCATTAGTGTTCCATAATACCCTGTGGCGCTCTGACCGTTGCTTTTTTGGAATGCATCCCCGACAGTAGCTTCAGGTAGCTTGATCTTTGATGTGGGGAATGGCCGAACTAACAGCCCCCTTACTCAAAACTTCCTGACAACATCAGTCGTTCCGTTCTGCGAAGGTGATAGTATCGCGGAATTCTCTTAACCTTCAAAAGTTAGATTATGCACGCTCATCTGCAGCCGGAGTTCTTTAGCCGTCGAGGTTCCATCGAGCTCCTAAGCGAGACGTAGTGTATCCCAGCGGGCAGGGTCTGAGCTATTAGGATTTTTGAAATTTTCGCGGAGCACGTAAACACACAATAACTGACGAGTCAGTTCCGCTAGCCCTTTAAGCCCAAGATATATATGATACACGTGAAATCTCCTCGACTAACCACCGTGGATGTCGTGCCGATGTCCCTCAAGGCCTCGTTGTAACCTGACATGCAGACTCATGCCTGATCCTCGACGCCGCCGATAGAATTCTAATTCTTCCTGTCTGCTTGATAGCTTCTGCAAGATGCCCATCAGGAAGGAGTCTTGTAGTTTTGTTGATTTGCTTGCCATTTTGCTTTGAATATTTCCTGCCCTGAAATGTTGTCCAGTTGGTATTACGATTAAGGGAAATAGACCCCAGCGGCCTGGAGAGCTCGGATGATACTGCGCTCAGCGGAACCTAAGTACCAGAAAGTTAGCTGAATAAGGCTACATTTCTTGGATATGGATCGACTCACCAGCACTTACAGCCGGCACCGCTTCGTTGACGACGGTGACACGGCTGCTCTTTGCATGCTCTTGAAATTCACAACCGTCTGGGTTGGCGAAGGCAACTTTGTAAATGTCGACTCTTATCTTGTAGGTGCCTTCAACGGGAATAGAAAGGTCTGCGTACGGGAAGTGGATGGTTGTTCTTGAAGCTCCAGCTGTGGTTACATCGATGCCGTTCACCGAAGTGGTCCCCAACAAGCCTCCCTCAACAATATTACCTTCTCTCGTAAGTAAGAAAGCCATGGCGAAGAAATAGTGGCGAGATGCAGCCCCTCTGAAGTTTAGCTCTGCAACGAGAGGTGGATGCAGGATGGTCGAGACCTGAGCTCGGGAAGGAGGTTGAACAACAATGCTAAGGGCTGTCATATTGTTTTGGTTCCAAAGTATTGAATGATTTTCTTGATGTGACCTCATACATGGCACTAGTATGCCGGCTCAAAACTGACTTAAGAGAGGCTTTATAACATATCTGGTTAATATTGTGTCGTAGATGGCCATCAAAATATCCCCTATCAGAGATGTTCATCCGATGTCTTAATGCCAAAGATAGCCTAATAGCCTGCTTGTCAGAGGGAGGTTTCGCGTCAGGGATGGCGAAGATGATGAATGAGTGAGATCACGATACTTGGATGGCGAACAGAGTATCACTGCTCCTTTCTCTTGCCTGTTGTTCTATGGTGATATATGACGGAAGAGACGCCAACTGGCAGAATATGTCTCTGATAGATGCAAAGTACAGGCTTGCGCCGGGAAGAGGCCGTCAGATCAATGCTTGCTTCTCTCGGGGGGTTGTTGGAGGCAAGGTAAGGTACGGTACATGTATAATAAAGGGCAAGGAGGGTTGGCTGATGGGATATGATGGGATATTGAATCAAGGCAACAACAAGCGAGGCAAAAGAAATGAGGCAATAACCAGCCAGCCACAGACAGACCGGTGTGAGTGTGACTCGTGAATACCTAGGTATCGATGGTGGGGTACAGTACGATGAAATGCTGGAGGCCGGCAGTTCTCGATAAGTAAAGTAGGTGCGTAAAGTGAAAATGCAGGCAGATTGTCACTGACGGAGCAGGACTCGATATATGATCCCTGCACTTGACCTCACCTCATCTCACGATCCCTGCGGGCATATCATATCTAAGTGCAAGGTGCAGGGTTACTACCCGTAAGTGTGGGCTCAGCTTGGCATGAAATGGCGGCGTCAAGCACAAACAAGGGGACTTTGCATTTGTAGCTCCAACGGCGACTGCAGGTTACAGTACAACAACGTCAGCCCGATTTGTCGGGTTTGCAGCCAAGCTAAGCTGATAACCGAACAAGAGAATATGCAGGGTATCGTTGGTGTACTGTACACAGAATTTGGCGGCAAACGGTACTAGCCTTGGCATATTTATGCGGGCGAGATACGTCGTAGTTACAGAGCTGTGGCGAAACTGTGACCATGCGCTTTTACTGTACCCAAGCTCGGAGCAGCCTCAAGAGACTGAACTCTATAGCCGTGGCTGAGGGCAGATCTCGTCAACCGGATCCAAGACCGCGGGATGGATGTATACATCGGCTCTGATCAGTAATCACTGTCAAAACATGGCGATCTTTACTCCATATTTCTTGTCCTTTTTTCTTTTTTCTTTTTCTTTTTCTTTTTCTTTATCTCCTTTAATAAGTAGTATTCTTGCTCTTGGCGTGATTTGCAGTGGGTCGAGATCTTAGACATGCACCTGATGCTTAGGCTGGTACCTACATACGATACGATACGGCACTTGAGTTTAAAGCCACGTGCCTGGGCACAGGACAAGAAAACTAGGGAAAGGCTGAAACATGTTTGGCTCGATGCTGGGAAGCGTCTTCGATTTACCAGATCGAAGACTTGTGGGTGGTGGCTGTGACCTCTGCCCATATCTTGATATACATACAATGACAGATACCGGCTACGTCTCATGCCGAGGCTACAAAGAGCAACGATAGCCCCAGCTGAGCTTCGAGCGTATGAGCGGCAACCGCTGTCTTGAACTCTGCATGCACATATGTGCTCAGACCAAAAACAGGGTGCAGAGAGAAGAAAAGGTCACGCTCCCTCCAGAGGCTGAGTCGTGAGGCTTCACTCTCAGACTCAGTGAACGAGCGGCCGACCGGAGCTGCACTTCGGTCGAGCGGTAGTTCATTCTGCCAAGCCCCAAGAAGACTGACAAAGCCTCGACAAAGCATCTAGTCTTGAAAGCCACTGACCTCAAGGCGAAGATGATGACACTGCAGAAATGCGTTTCGGGGTTCTGGCTCAGGGGCAAACATCAAGCTATGACCAGGATCTACAGCACCGGCAGTGTTATCCGGGAATAACTACAGGGGAAGCTTCAGTAGAAGATTTAGAAGGTCAGTGGCCTGGTCATTAGCGTCGAAGTTTGTGCGCGGGGAACTAGCATGGTTGGTGAGACAACGATCTTCAGCAAGGGCCGCAGAGCAGGGGACATCCCTGACACTCTCTCTTCAGGGCCTTGGCTCTGTCATGTTCCCACTGGGACATGACGGTGCAGTGCATTTCATGTTTGTTCGGTCATCAAGTTGCGGCTCCGGCGTTGCACGTTGCACTTATCGAACCAGCCCAAGGAAACAAGATTAGTACTCAGCAGGATCCGGAAGACTAACCACGTAACAACAAGCAAGACAAGCCACCAAATCACGCCACTTCGATGTTAGTGTCCTCCAGCCCAGGGAGTAGTTTGCTGCAGGCTTTGACGTCGATGAGACGCACTTGACCACCCAACAACAACACACGACAATTGTTTGGTCCAATGATAGTCGGCGACTTAGTTGCGCCAGGCGCGGAATTCCGTGCGAGGATATGCCCAGTTCTCTCTGGCTCTGAGCGTGCCTGTGCATGCAGTAGCGCGTGGGAGATGTTTTACCAGATGCACTGCGAAAGAAAGACCACCAGTAGCAATCGGTGCCATACCCAAAAGTGGCTTGTTTCCTCTTAGCAAGTTACGACTAAATCGGTTGAGCATAGACAAGGCGGGCGGGACTGGATGAATACTGCCATGTCTTGGAAAAGTGAAGCGTGCATGACTATGTTATCGTGTCCATCAGCCCTGTCTGTTTGTCTTGACGGCTGACGTACCCAGATGATGTTGAAGAAATGACTCGAGCAGGCATGAGCAAATCCACTGAATAATCCGCGAATCGTGCGCAAGCTGCATGCGAGGTAGGCATGGTATTCACTATACGACTTTGTCGGTACGAGAAAAGGCGAATTCGGGTGTTGTCGATATATGACAAGGGTCTTGAGTTAGCCCTGTGCTTGTGGGCTACGTTGGTGTGGACTAAGCTGAGCTGATTTGCATCCGGAGCATGAATCTACTGGAGACTCGATCAAGGGTTCATTGCCTATTTAGTCCGTTTGGTATTAGCAGCAGTTCATCATCACCAAGTTTAGTGATATGTTGAGTCGTTGTCGGTTTTATTCTCAGGTCTACACTATAACCATCCTGGGCTATAGTATCATGTTCGACAGCTCTTCTAATGACGTAGCCCTTTATCTGTCTCCGCTTTGAGGCATTATACATACCTACAGCAGTCTTCGGATACATATAATGAGTCAAGGAACCGCTCGGTGAACCGGAGTGACATGATCTGCCTTTAATGGTGATAGTGCTGCTGCAAACTCCTGCATTGTAAGGCATTACTAAGGTGATTTATAGGGGACGGATACGATGCATGATATCCTTCTCAAGCTGCTTGCACCTGCAGCAATGACGTTTTCTACCTGGTCCTGTTGTTCTAGAATTAGGTAGGTTGCGGGTCGTCTTTTCTCACAAAATGTACCTCCACAGTCATCATCCATGCCTGGCTCGCTTGGGCCCTTGACAGCTTGGATCTTCTGATCTTTTGGTCATTGCCATCCGAGAATTGCAACCTTGAGATGCGCAGATCCCGGCCTGTCAATGTTTTGAAAGTCTCACTCTCCGTAGGTACTAGGTAGGTAGCTTAGCGTTGCATCGCGTGGACAATGCCTTTGAAGAGAACGATCGATATTGGTACCTAGTAATGAGCCGATTGCTTCTTGCCTCACGTAGTCCCTGCCCGCACCTCCATGCTTTCTGCCTTTGCCTTATTCAGCATCTCATCTTGGGCAGACTTTAGAGTAAATCACCTTTTCTCTCCTGCAACTAAACTAACCCTGGGCAAACAGCAGCAAACAGCATACACACAGATGCAGCCACTATGCACGCACGAGCATACACCCTGACTCATGACATTCACGCAAGTACCCCGTTGCACGACTCGTCGAAATGCGCGCAAAGGGCGCCAAGTCTTCATCAAGGATATTGCCTTGTTCGCAGACTGCCTACCTATGTGTGTATGCTAGGTGATGGATGCTTGCCCAGCGCACTTCCAACGGACCAGTTCCTATTGGATCTTCATATCTGTCCTGCCCGCGATATACCCGAATTGAGACATTTAGGACAAAAGACCGATATTACCTACAGTGTTCATCATATTCGTCGGCGACGATGTGATAGTACTTTTGCTGCGGTTTGTTCAAACGACTGTCTATGCGAAGCTACAATTGGCCTTCCTCCTTTGTCCATCTATTTGACCGACTCTTGCTTCACATATTTGCTTTCATGCGCTCACATTACAACAGGGTACGTTTGTCGTTGCCATTAGCACACCTGAGAGAATGATTCATCTCCAACATTCACCGACCTGCCTATTGGATTTGTTATGGCAATTGTATTCGACATGGAACTGATCAGCAGTCTAGGACACCTCACCTGAGAAAGGAAAACTTGATTTTCATGCGAGATCCTCGCCTTATATCACCCTCGAGGTATCTACCAGCGCTTCTGAATCAACGATCCGTGATTCGATACATCGAGAACCCGGAACGATACCTCTCCGTTCACTGGCCATTTGAAAATCAGAGGCGCTGTTAGCCCATATACGTACTGTTTGTGGGGATTTGAGAGGCCTCCGCTTGTTTAGAGCTGATGAACTGGATCTATCTATGGATGTGTTGATTTAATTCAACATGACACGCCGATGGTAGCTCATCCACACACCGGCCAGCCAAGATATGCTTTTTATCAACTGCAATCCACCATCCACGTTTTTGATGTGTTCGGTGTGGGATTGGAAGCAATCTGTTGGTCCAGAAGAAACCGCTCAGTTTCAAAAACGCAATGATGGATATTCATAAATTTTTGAGCAGCCACATTTCACGACGTGCGGCTTTGACTTGCCAAACCACCACTTGCCATTGATTCACAACAGCAGCCTGAATTGGAGATTCGACGCTTTTTGGGGTCCAACTTTCTCTGGAGAGTTAGTCTCTCCACAGGAAGCAGGCATCTTCCCGGCTGCAGAGCCAGCGGTACCATGGGGTAACATTCAGTGCTTTTTCTGTGCCTCGGTCAAGAAGGCCATGGCGCTGGACATGTTTGATTTGTGAAGGCTGATGACGCAGAGCAGTTTGCTTCTCTCGGTGCTGAGGGATGGCCTACCACTGCGAAATCCTATATCAAAGGTTCCCAGATCTACTTCGCAATTTGGTGCATCTCAGAGCATCTTTGACTCTCTGATTAGCCTGTTCGAAAAGTGGCTGGATCGACCAAAATACGGGGACCAGACTGAGGGAGCGACAGTCTTGTGTCACGGCAGATCAGTTGACGAGTCGCGCTCTTGTAACACAAAAGATGCCTAATAAGTTGGTAAGTAATTTTTAGCACCTTCATTCAACAGCACTTCCAAATACAGATGACGTTTAACAATGGAAACCCACGATGTAAGCACCGTCTAGCCGTTATGGATGCTATGGAGCCTTTTTTAAATGAAAACGTCGCAGAAACCTGCTTACCCTGCACCAAGGGACAACTCGATGTTGCCATCGAGCACGTGACTATCCCGTAAGATGACATCTCCACGACTACCGAAATAGGAAAGTCGGCACCTTTGCGAACAGTAAGATCCATAAAAACTTCCTGTCGCCAACATGTTGCGCCCAATCTCACTCTCTCAGAATCGCGATCGCATTCGGTTTCGAGTGCGCCAAGACCCTCCAGCGTGTGCGTGCAGAGAAGGTCCCGTCGTCAACTTCAATGCGCCTTGATCCTTGTTCTTTGCCGCAGAGATATCACCCTCCATTCAGCCCAATCGTGAGCTCGCCAGAGATACAAGCACACCCAGACGCCCCCCATTGCACGACACAATGACGGTAGAAGCATCCAAATCTCAAAGTCCTGCCTCTGCCTCTGACTCTGCCTCGCGCGATGGCTGGGATGCCTCTGAAGCTGGGCCGTTGCTTGCGCGTTTTGTTGGCGGGGGTCAACTTGCCCCTGATGCCGACACCGAAGCCTCAACTCTGATCGGCACCGCGTCGCCAGCTGATTATGGAGCTGTAGCTTCCTCTGGCGATGGCACGGCGGAGGAAGCGGGTGTCGCGAAGCCGGAAGGCAAACCGCTGCCGAAACTCCAGGTCTTGCTCCTCTGCTACGCGCGCGTGATGGAGCCGATTGCCTTCTTCTCCATCTTTCCCTTCATTGCCCAGATGGTCCAGGAGAACGGCAATTTGCCCAAGAGTGATGTCGGCTTTTACAGCGGCCTTATCGAGTCGCTCTTCTCGGCTACCCAGATGATGGTGCTTCTCAGCTGGAGTCGACTCGCTGACCGTATTGGCCGGAAGCCTGTTCTCCTCATCACGCTTTTTGGCACGGCTGTTGGGCCTGTGTTATTCGGCATGTCCAAGACGATCTGGCAGATGATCCTGTTCCGATGTATAGCGGGTCTATTTTCTGGCTCAGGTCTTGTCATCAGGACCATGCTATCTGAACTTAGCACCCCTGAGACACAGGCCAAAGCCTTCAGCTGGTTCGCATTTGGGGGAAATATAGGAATCTTCTTGGGCCCTATAATCGGTGGTGCCCTCGCAGACCCAGCTCATCAGTTTCCACGAGCGTTTGGAAATGTCCAGTTCTTCATCGACTATCCATACGCGCTGCAAGGTATTGTTGTTGGTCTGATCAGCTCTACAAGCTGCATCACAACCGCCTTCCTTCTCAAAGAGACTCTTCATGAACCCAAAAAGCCTCATCATGAAGAGAATGGCCAGCCTCGAATGTCAACTTGGGAACTCGTCAAGTCTCGCCAAGTGGCTATCGTCCTTTGGGCTTACAGCCACGCTATGTTCCTCGCCTTTGTGTTCACAGCCATTCTTCCTGTCGTTCTTTACACCCCAATTGAGCTCGGAGGCACAGGATTCAATGCATTCCAGATCTCTATTTACATGGCCATTCAAGGTGCCAGCCAAGCCATCTGGTTGCTCATCGCCTTCCCCATACTGCACCGACATCTAGGTACGCGCGGTGTCATGAAAATTTGCGGATATGCGTACCCCTGGTTCTTCGTAGGATTCATAATTCTCAACACGCTCCTCCGCGCTGACACGCACGCTGCTACGGTTATCTTCTGGATCTTGGGAGCGGTGGTCAGCATCGTTGGACCT
Source organism: Fusarium lyarnte (nom. inval.) (assembly GCA_014898885.1). Taxonomy (NCBI): domain Eukaryota; kingdom Fungi; phylum Ascomycota; class Sordariomycetes; order Hypocreales; family Nectriaceae; genus Fusarium; species Fusarium lyarnte (nom. inval.). The sequence continues at coordinate 38,675 of JAAVUB010000851.1, forward strand.
GGTGTCTCCATGGCCTTTACAGGGGTGCAGCTAGCTCTCAACGATGTTGCGCCAGATCCTCACTTCTTGGGCACGCTGAATGCTCTGGCCCTGAGTCTTGCGAGTGGTATAAGAGCCATCGTACCAGGTGCCGCAACGGCCATTTATGCCGTGGGTGTTCGTGGGCAGATCTTCTGGGGTCACCTGGCATGGGTTATAATGATCCCTTGTGCTGTGGGTTTTACTGTAGCTTGCCAGTATATACCCGAGGGGAAGAAGTCCTCGAAGGATGATAATGAAGACGACGAGAATGAATCGTGAGAGAATAGCAATTCGTTATTGGAGATGGCACACGATAATCTTAATCGTATACATTGAGCATAGCGATCAAGATTTGTGATCAGTGTGAATTGTGATATTTGGCGCATGGGGTAGAGATGATAAAGTGGATATTGGATCATATATCGTGGATCTTTGGACCAGGCATCTTTCATAGCACAGGATGACAAACTAAATCACCAAATAGCAGTTCATTGCGTATCGTCACCTCACTCGCTTCACACAGGACACAAATTTGAACTCAAAAGTAATAAATGGATATTTAAAACCGAAACTAATCCAGTACCTGACGCCTCATACACGTTCCGTTTCTCTGTCTAACCTCCTTCATTTCTAGACATGACATAAAACCATGGTAGCATAAATCGCCAGTAAAAAAACACAGGGAATAATTCCCATATCATAAAACCTTCTCAATATGTCCTTCTCCTCTTTACTGCTGGAGGTACTTGAGAATCTGCTCCCGCTCCTCAACGGGCATGACTCTAAGCACCTCACGAACACCAGTCCATCCAGCCTTAGCATGGCCACGGACAACGCTGGCAACCTCAGCTGCCAGCACCTCAGACTTGAGCGTCTCGACCTTCTCGCTGATGGCCTTGCGCTCAGTCTCGTACCACTCAGTAACCGCCTGGTCGTTCTTCTCCCAGTCAACAATGCCTGACCAGCTGCGGAGAAGGTGCAGGTATCTGTCACGAGTCTCCGTGTTCTTGGTAGCAGTCTGGTTGTGCGAAGTGCTGATGATGGTAGAAGTCATGCGGCGGAGAATGTACTCCTCGTTGAGACGTCGGCGAAGACGCCAGTAGAAGAAGCGTCGAGCGTTGGTCCACTCAAGAACGTCACGGATGACACCCTTGGCCTTCATGCGGCCAGCACGGTCGTGGAGATCGGCGAACTGCACGGCAATCTGGGCGTACACTGGCAGCAGCTGCTTCTCACGGATTGCCAGCTTCTTCTTAATCTCGTCGGTCTCCTCCGCAGACAGGCTAGAATCCTCGAGCTGCTTCTTGAGACCAGCATAGGTAGGATCCATACGGGCCATGGTCTGGACCTGCTTGTCTTTGCGGTACTTGATACCAATGATACCCTCAGGCTCAAGAACACCACCACGGGCCTCGGTATCGGCGTACATCTCCATGGCAGTGGAGTTGATGGTAGGATCGACGACGACCCAAGATCCACCACGGAGCTCACCAAAGGGAGGAATGTAGATGAAGATGGGTTGCTCGTACTTGACAAGAGCATCGACGATGAAAGAACCGTACTTGAGGACCTCGTTGTACATGTCGCGCTGACCACCAGAGAAACCACGCCAGTTGGCAAGGATCATGAGAGGAAGCTGCTCACCATTGTTGAAGTCGTTGATAGCCTGAGCAGTCTTGAAGGCGGAGTTGGGGTACCAGACACCACCGGCCTCGTTGCTAACCTGCTCGATAGAGTCGGGGTTGGCAGGGTCAGCAGGAGTGATGTTCTCCACAGATCGGACCTCGACAGCGATAACACCCATGGGGATACCTCCGAGGCGAGCACGACCAACAACAACAGTCTTGGCCCAGCCGCCGAGAGCCTCAACGAAAGAGTCCTTATCGAAAAGACCAGACTCGAAGCCGTTCTCGCCCTCGCGACCACTGATCATCCATCGGACATCATAAGGCTGCTTCTGGGGAGGGAAGTAGGTAATGTCACGGTTCCAGTCATCAACGCTAGGGCTGACAGGGACAGGGCTGTTGCGCTTCTCGGGGACGAAGGACATCCACTCAACGATCTTGGAGACACCGGCGAAGTCATCGTTGGCGGTCATGTGAGAGACACCGTTGCGGTACATGATCTGAGTGCCACCAAGCTGAAGGTTAGAGGTGTAGACCTCACGACCGAGCAGGTTGTTGAGGGCAGGGGCACCAGTCAAGATGATGGGCTGACCCTCAATCTGGACAGCACGCTGGCCAAGACGGACGAGGTAGGCACCAATACCAACGGATCGGCAAGTGACAAGGGTGACAGTGAAGATGTCGTTGTAAGCGCGGCTGGTGGCACCGGCGATGAGACCAGAGCCTCGTAGACACTCAACACCGAGACCCTCCTCCTTACCAATAATGGTAACGATCTTGTGTCGCTTCTCACCATCCTCAGAGACCTCCTCAGTGATAACATCCTTCTCGAAGCGATTCTTGGTCTCCTCGTCGAGGTAGAGGTACTTGAAGCCGGAATCTTGCTTCTCAGGGTTGTTCCAAGCAACCTTGAAGTGGCCCATGAGCTCATCAGCAAGGCCAAGACGAGCACCAGAGTTAGCAGACAGGTAGATACGAGGGATACCCAGCTTGCGAGCAAGCTCAGTACACTTGTGGAAGAAGTCATCTTCCTTAGGACCGAATGAACCAATCTTGTAGGTGATATCGTTGGCAATGACGATGAAACGACGACCGTTGGGGTACTCAGGGGTGCGGGCCCTGAAGATCCAACCGACCATACCGCAGGTGTTGGTACCAGGCTCACGGTTGACCTCATCAAGGCTATCCTTGTCATCGAGAACAAGCTCAGTGAAGCTAATACAGTCACCGGTCTTGGGCTGCTGGGAGGCCAGGCTGGGCTGGGCCTTGACGGCCTTGACCCACGAGTTCTGGATAGCCTGTCGGAAGAGCTCAGGGAAATCGTAAACGTACTGAGTTCCCATAAGATGAGCCTTGTAACGCTTGGGCTGGAGCCAGTTCTTGGTGGCATAGGGAGTAGAGACGGGCATCAGATGCATGGGACCCTTCTCGTGAGTACCGCCAATGCTGTGGAAGACCCACTCACCCTTCTCCGACTTGCGCTCGGCGTACATGTCGACATCAACAACGTAACCAGAGGTGTTGATGATGACAACACGAAGAGGATAAGGCTCACCAGTCTGAGGGTCAGTGCAGATGATGCGGATCTCGACCTGGGCAATACGAAGTCTCCAAGCACGGATACCGAATCGGTCAAGGAAGCCCTGGAGACTCTCCTCGACCTCCTTGGGCTGAAGCTGGAACACAGGAGAGAAGTTGATGAAGACCTGGTTCAGATCAGAGTTGTTGTTGCCGATGATTTCGAGAGCATCGAAGATATCGTTGACAACGCGATCAGCCTCAGAAATGAGATACTCAGCAGTAGGGATCTCGTCTCGGAGACGACCAGGTCGGATGACAGCACGAGTGAAGTATCGCTTGTCAGTGTCCACGTTCTTGCCAATACCCTCGTAAACGTGAATACTCTTGTTCTCAGTGAAGACAGGCTTGATGTGGAACTTGCTGAGACGAGCAAGCTCAAGCTGGAAAGCAAGAGCAGGCTCGCTGTGACGGATACTGTCATCCTCCTTATAGTCGGGTCCACGGAAAGTGTAGTAACCGGGATAAGAACCATCGCTGTGACCGCAAATGAACGTCAGGCGACGGACACCACGGGCAAGAAGCTCATCCTTGAACTGCTCAACGATAGGAAGAATGTCCTCGAGGGCCTCTCGGTCGTCGCGGCTCTCAACATCACGGATAGCGACGTTGATAACGGCGGAGAGCTCTTCCTGTTGCTGCTTGGGCTGAGCAGGCTTGCGCTTACCGCTCAGATCCGGAATGAGACCGGGAGTGCCAGGGGTGTTCTTCTTCTTCTGCTTTTGCTCGAGGGCAAGAGCCTCAAGAGCCCTGGCAATGAGGTCCTCAGCATCATCGATGTACTTGCAAGGAACAATGACACCCTTTCGTGTAGGCTCGTCCTCCCACTTGCCAGTGAGGTAAGACATATCACTGATCGAGTGGATTCGCTTAAAGTTGAACTCGCCTCCGCTAGGGGTAGCAGGAGTAGAAGGAGCGGCAGACTGCAGAGGAAGACCGAACTCAGACTGGCCAAGCTTTCGGAGCTGGAAGTCCCAAGAAACAAACTGAGGAGCATCGTTCTCATCCTGGTGGTACTCAATCTGCTTGAGGATGTACGCACGGTAAGCTCGGCGAACATAAACCTCAAGAGAAGCCAGAGACACCCAAGGATCGTCATGAGCGAAGAACATGGTCAAGACATCGAATACCGTGTACTTGGAGTCAACGACCTCCTTGATGATTTCAAGGCTAGGCTCTCGGTGGTCCCAGCCAGTCTCACCGTATCGAGACTCGATGACGGAAGAGCGGAGGATGTGCTCCATCTGGGCGGTTCGCTCCTCGAGGGAGGGGAGAGCACATTGGATCATGATCTCACGAGCCTTGAGGGAAACCTTGGAGGTGGGACGCGACTGCAGCTCAGTGAGTAGGCGAAGAGTCTCGCGGAGGTTCTTGGCGATGCTGCCAGCATTGGGCTTGTTGGGACGGTACTCCTCAAGGATAGCCAGGATAAGAGAGCTCTTGGAGCTGACACGGCTGTGAGAGAGAACAGTGTGAACAACCTTCATGATGTCCTCCTTGTGCTGGTCACGCAGCTGAAGGATAACAGCATCCTCCTGAGGCTGGTTCATGAAGAGGTTCTCAACCTCCCAATACTGCTCAAGAAGACCCTTGATGACGCTGAGCTCCCGGTTCTTCTGGCCCTCGGCGTACATGTCGAGAACCTCGGTCAGAGGGGAAAGAGTGGCTTTGAGAAGATCAGCGTCACCAGCATTAACATTATCCTCGAGGAACTTGTTGAAAGCCTTTGTGAGGGCCTTGGCGGGGAACTCTCCGTGGCGAGACCTGCTGCGCTCAACGATCTGAGTGAACTGAGCATCAAGCTTCTGTGGCATGCGGGAGTGGAGAGCAGAAAACTGGGCGTTCCACTCGCTGTAGGGAAGCTCGGGATCGCGGAGAACCTCAATGAGCTCCTTGAGGGTGTTGGCCATGATGACAGAGTTGTCATAACCCAGGAGAATGTTTTGGAGGATGTTGTAAAGGAGAGAGAAACGCTGAGCGGGCTTGGCACCGACAACAACAGGCTCGCCATAGGCGGGGAGCTTGTCGACGAAAGCTTGAGCCTGCTTAACGCGGCTAGGGTCGTCAAGGGCCAAGATACCGAGGATGTCACCAGCCTCGAGAGTAGCTCCGGGCTGCTTGATGAGCTGGACGACACCATCTTCTTGAGCAACGAGAGGCATGTACATCTTCATGACCTCGACCTCGGCGAAAGCCTGGCCTGCACGAACATGGGCACCGTTCTCGACAGAGTACTTGACAAGCTTACCAGGGCTGGGAGATCGAAGCTGGGTAGGGTCGTTCTCCTGCTCAAGCAAGCAGGTCTTGCTGTCGACGGAAAGACGGGTAGCACCAACCTCTTCCTTCCAGTAGACGTTGTGACTGCGGCCGTCAAGAAGCACAAGGAGACCACCATCGCTCAGAGAACGGACACCAATGGAGCACTTGGAACCGTTAATGAAGAGGTGGTAGCTGTCAACGCTGGCGCGTGTGGCGGTAAACTTATAACGATAACCCTCATAGATAAAGTCGATGGTGAAGACGGTCTTGAGAACGTCCTTAGAGGGCACCTGACCCTTCTCAAGTCCGGCTCGGTACTCAGTCATGCAGGCCTCGCTGGCAATGTGAGCCTTGGTGACGGCACCACAGACAACAGCAAGCATGGTCTCGGGTCGCTCAGCAGTAAGACGCTTGGAGATAAGCTCATCCAACCAACCAGTGGAGATTGTGTTGTCCTCAAAAGCCTCGGTCTCGAGAAGCTTGATGAGATACTCGATAGTGGTTCGGAAATCACCACGAATGCTCAGCTCCTTGAGAGCCATGACCATGTGCTTCCTTGACGCAGAACGGTTCTCACCATAGGCGAAGATGTGACCGAACTGACTGTCTGAGAAACTGTGAATACCACCCTGAGAACTGACGGAGAAGTAACCCCAGACGTTGGAGCTACTCCTGAAGTTGAGCTCGTGCATCACACCGTTGGAAGGCTTGAAACCCTCACCAGGATCCTCAGAGGTGATACGGCAAGCAGTGGTATGACCCTTGGGCTGGGGTCGTCGCTGGCTCATAGATGTGCCCTCGGTGCTAAAATCAAAGTCGATCTCGCTTGAGGTCTTGGGGTCGACACCGTACAGGAGTCGAATATCGCGGATTCTGTGGAGAGGAATACCCATGGCAATCTGAAGCTGGGCAGCGGGCAGGTTGACACCACTGACCATCTCAGTGGTAGGATGCTCGACCTGGAGACGGGGGTTAAGCTCCAGGAAGTAGAACTTGTCGTCGGCATGGGAGTAGAGATACTCGACGGTACCGGCGGAGACGTAACCGACGAGCTTACCGAGACGGACAGCGGCATCCTCCATGGCCTTGAACGTATCGGGCTTCGCAATGGTGACGGGAGCCTCCTCAATAATCTTCTGGTGACGTCGCTGAACGGAACAATCACGACCGAAGAGGGAGATGTTGTTTCCGTATTGATCAGCAAGAAGCTGGACCTCAAGATGTCGAGCGTTGCCAGCAAGCTTCATGATGAAAATGGGAGAACCGGGGATTTCGCTGGCAGCGGCCTTGTAGAGAGCCTCGAAGCCCTCCTCCTCGGTGGCCTTTCGGATACCCTTACCACCACCACCTTCGGAAGCCTTGATCATGACAGGGAAGCCAATCTCCTTGGCCTTCTCAAGACCCTCCTCCCATGATGTTACGCAACCCTTGGCGTAGATATCATCGGCGACGGTGACGATGCCCTTGTCATCGACGGCGACCTCGTCGACGCCTGTTCCTGACCAAGGAATACATGGCACCTCGGCGTGCTGTGCTACAATTGTGGAGGAAATCTTGTCACCTAGTGATCGCATAGCAGATCCAGGAGGTCCGATGAAGACAATTTTGTTGGGGGAGGCGGCCAGCGACTCTGGCAACTTTGGGTTTTCTGAGGCATGACCCCTGAATTTCTCGTTAGCCTATGTGTAGAGAATCGCAGCGAGACAAAGTCTCTCGGAGCCAACTCACCATCCAGCCCAGACGGCATGGACATTCATGCGCTCAGCAATATCCACAATCAGCTCGACGTTGGCATAGTTGTGGTTGTTTGTGCCGCCGGGAACTTCGACGTAGTGGTCGGCCATTCTAATGTATTCTGCGTTGGCCTGCAGATCTTCGGGGGTAGCCATCACAGTGAAGTGAATGGCTCGCTCGTCACCGAACGTCTCGTAAGCCCATTTTCGGACTGATCGAATCTCCTTAACGGCAGCGATACCGTTGTTGGCAATGAGAACCTGTAGAACAAAGTTACCGTCAGTAAGCCCGTTACGATCGCTTCAAACTCCAGAACTGGCGGGGTAGGCGGCATTGATCCAATTCTACCCCCCAAACTCCAATTCTGGCGGGGAAAAGATGTCCTTACGTTGGTGATGACAGTGTGGCCATCATTCTGGCCAACAAAGTCCTTGACCTTGCTCGGAGGAGCATTCTCCAATCGGTTGCCGCCGATGAAGTGGTCTGCAATATGGAACTTCTCTGCATACGACGCCTTGCCATTGACATAGGGCACCGACCGCCCATTGGCACCCTCCTGGGCACCAGCTGAGATCTCAGTCATGGCTACTGCGTTTATGTGTGAAGAGGAAGAAAGAAGGGAGGAGAGGAGAGGAGGAGATTATGAAGCAGGAGTCGAGAAAAAGAAGTCGGAGATTCGAAATATGGAGGAGGAGGAGTTTGATCAGGTTGAGAGAGTAGAGTCGTGTCGCTCTCAGGTCGTCATGAGCCGGTCAAAGTGGCGGGCGCGCAAGGGCAGTTTACGGGCAGGGGTAGCTCCGGCCGAAGAAAAAACAAGATCCGACGGGACGGGAGCTGGGCCTATTTTTCTGCTGTTACTGTTGGGGAAGCAAAAAAAAAAAGTGTCCCAGGTGTGGTATAGGCGCTAAAAATACAGAAGGGTCGAAGGGTAGGTACGGATACTGTCTGTAATTAAGATGAGGTGGATAAGGTAGAGAGGGAGGTAAAAAGGAAGACGTTCTTGGTTGAGGAGGACCAGAACAGATGATGTGTGTGGATGGGTTGAACAAGGTATTAATCTCGTTCGTCTTCCTTTGAGCTACCACTTTGAGGATTGAGAAAGGTGAGAGGGAGGACAGAAGAGGAGAAATCTTCATCTAGAGGAAGAAAAGAAGTGGGAGGTCATCAACACAAGTACAAGTACGGATACAGCACCAAAGAACCTGAAGCTTGGGATTGGCTTTGGGATGTACAATTCAATGGATCTGCAAAGACTCTCCACTTCATCTTCCCCTTGTGGATTGTTGACTTGGTACTGTTGACTGCTGTTGGCTGGTGGCAAGCGTCTGTCGGCACCTGGCGGGGGAGAGAAGCTAGAAACTAGAACTGTTGGGAGACAAACCCGCCTGGGCGTACAGTAAACCGACGGGACCCCCTGGGGCTGCTAAGTGCTTGGGGCGGGGTGCACCAGGACGATGTCCAGTGAGAGACTAACTTGTTCTATGGACGAAACGGTAAAGGTATCCAGCATTCTACAGTGTACCCCAATGGAAAAAAAATAATCTTCTCAAAGGGTGGAGTTTCTCAATGTCATGTCGGCTTTGCAATGGCCCGGAATGCAGTGGAGGGGAAGCCATTCAGGGTCCCCGTCAGTCCATAACCAGACTGGGATTAGATTCTGACATGGATGGTTGAGGGGCCGGTATTTTTCGTTGCGGGTGGAGGTGGGG
>JAAVUB010000855.1:0-43679 GCA_014898885.1 Fusarium lyarnte (nom. inval.)
CCCCGCATCCGCGCCATTGAGACTGGTGGCCGCCCACACGCTGCTGTTCGGGAAGATATCTCCCAGAACCTCGCTGCCTTAGAAGATTTGCACCGCGAGTTCGACACCGATATCCTCCTCATTGAGTCAGGAGGCGACAACCTAGCTGCCAACTACAGCCGCGAATTGGCCGATTTCATCATCTACGTTATCGATGTCAGCGGTGGTGATAAGATTCCTCGAAAGGGTGGCCCTGGTATCACACAGAGTGACCTTTTGGTTGTGAACAAGACCGATCTGGCTGAGATTGTCGGTGCCGACCTTGGTGTTATGGAGAGAGATGCCCGAAAGATCCGAGAAGGTGGACCTACGGTCTTTGCGCAGGTGAAGAAGGATGTTGGCGTCGATCATATTATCAGACTGATCAAGAGCGCATGGAAGGCCAGTGGTGCAGAGGAAGAGAGACGAAGTAAAGGAGGCCCCAGACCAACAGAGGGTCTGGAGCAGCTGGAGTAAACATTCACATATATATCAAAAAGGACACTGTTGAAAATAGTCATATAGGAGGAAAGGAAAAAACGCCAACTTTTAATTCTAAAGGTATACTGGGTGTCATGTCTATGCCTGGTCGTCCATCATCATATCGCCATCAGCTTGCACTGCGCGGGGCTCGATCTCCAATAACGGTCCCTCCACAGGAGCAGCATTTCGAGGCCACACCCTCTTGTAAAGACTGACACCGATGGAGTCTTGAGGGTTGATACGTCCATCAAACGTCGCCTTGAAGTAACCGTGTGTACCGAGAGGCTCCTTGACAAAACCACTGCGGCCACGCTTGGTCCATAGAGGTAGAGCCTTGAACCACTCGACATCCTCTCGGTTGAAGAACATATATCGGATGGTGACGATCTTCTTGTGAATGTGGTAAGGATGGCCAGTGAGGATAATGCGCTTGGCAATGACGCGAGATGTGGATGGTGGCAGAGCGGTTCCTGTACCGATGAGTGAAAGACCAATATGAGGACCCTCCTCGTTCTCGTCCTTCTCGACCTCCTCGGCTGTGGTTCGCTTGAAGAACAGAACAGGCACAGCACCCCACGTTAAAGGACCCATGAAGGTCGCAATAGCTGATTGGCCGGGGTGGAGGAACCGGCAGTACTTGTGAACGTCATTTGGTGTTTGGCCAGGCTGGGAGAAGAGAGGCTTGATAACCATTCGGCGAGGTCCACACTGAACAATGAGTTCCTCCTTGGCCTTGATCGACTTAGTAAAGTCGGAGCTGAGGTTGAAGAGGTAGTTGACAGCCGTCTTCTTGTTCTCATGTCGTAGAAGAGAAAAGAGAGTAAGGGGCTTCTTGGGGTTGTAAGTCTTCTCCTGAATGGGAGAGATGCCCTTGAGGTAGATGTGAACACGGGTACCAGGCTCAACACCACCGACCAGAGCCTCTCTTGTTGCTTGAGATTTCGAGGATTGATAGTTTGGAACTTGAAGAAGACGTCGCCACTCCTCAGGCTCATGTGCGCGATCCTCCTCCTCCTGCCAGGTACTGGTTCGCAGACTCTTCAGACCACGATATCTGGCCAGACGCTCTCGGGCCAAGACATGAGGGTGCAACTCAATCTCATCGGGAAACTCCATATCGTCCTCAACCTCATTTCGCTTTCCAGCTCGATATTGCTCAAGTTGCTTAGCATCCTCCTCCTCATCTGGCTCAATCATCATCTCAGATTGAGGATATTCTGAGGGAGCGCCCTCAGTGGCGGGTGCAGGGGCATAGCCCTCAATACCGTCCTCGGGGCGGGCCTCCTCCTCGCCGGCCTCATCCTTCATCTCAAAGTCCTCCATATCGGACTCTGAGTCAGAGACATCCTCCAGATACCAAGCTGACTGGTAGTTGGATGTACCCTTGGGAACCTTCTTCTTGATCTTTCTTGCCTCAGCCTCCTCATCTGAGAAATAGTGATGATCATCCAGAAGAACACCCTTCTTCTCAGTGGCATCAGTTGTCATAGCGTCGTCAGCGTCGTCCATCATGACCTCCTCAGGAGCCAGCTCCACCAAGTCATCACGATCCTCAGAAGGCTCCTCCAGAAGCTTGCCAGCCTCTTCAGGGTCAACGGTCATCTCCTCTCCCTTCTTCTTGATCTGCTTGGGCAGAGGAGCAGCCTCAATCTTCTCAATCTGGAAAGTTCCCCAGTCACCAACCTGAATGAGACGGTCGGCCTTGAGGCCCTTGCCTCGCACAACGCCAGTGATAACTGTTGAATCGGACTCGGAGTAGGCAAACTTGATATCCTCCGCAAGCATCCAACTCCTCTCGTCTCTCCATCGGATACCCTTTGGTGTCGTGCTGCATAGTGATCGCATGAGGTTGGCACAGTCTTGTCGGTTCTCGATGCTATAAAGCTTCTCTTGCTCGGGATGGAAATGTGTGATGAAAGACCTGAGGGAAACTAGAACACTTTGTCGCTGCTTCGCGGGCTCAACCTTGTCAAGACCTTCCACGATAGTGAAGAGGGTGGACATGCCCTGGCTCTCAACACTTCGCAAGATCAACTCGCCAAGTTCATCGACCTCAACGTTGGCAGACAGAACGACAATGACGAAATCGGCAACACGGGCAGCATCGAGACAGGCGTTCAGGTCTCGTTCGATAGGGATGTATTGTAATTTTTGCTTGAATCGGTCGACTGTGACTCGGTAGTTGCCACTCTCTGTGTTGTCCTCGATGTCGACACTGCTGTTCAGCTGTTTGATCGCAGCATTAAGGTCGGTTCCAGCGCATAGGGGAATGACGGCCACATGTCGAGGAGCGCCATCCTTTCCAGCGAAAACAGAGGTTTCCTTAACATGCTCCTTGTGCTTGTTCAATCGGGCCTGCTTGGCTTGGTTTCGTCGGTCGAATTTAGACATGACTTGTTGATGAGGAGTCTTTCTGTTGCCCTTTTCGTCGGCGACTCGGCCTATTCTCATGTCAGAATTGGAGAAAAAACAAAATTTCGGCAAAGAAGCATACCCTTTGCGCGGTCCCTCAACTCATGCTTAGAAGCAGCCCGTGACTTGAAAGCCTTGTGTGTAACCTTTGTGGTTGGCCTATGAGAATGAGCCACAGCGACGGGCATTTTGCTCTCGCCACCGGCTTTGAATCGAAATGGTAACGAAGCCAGATTGAGGGACAGGAATGCCGAATTGAGATTTCTGTGCAAATTGTAGGCAAAATGATGGCAATGTCGTCGATATTCGTTCTAGGCGGTGATGGCGGGGTTAAATCCAAAATAAATTTTGTGCCTATCGATAGTGGCGTATTAGTGGATGACATAAAGAACCCTGGTTGTTATATGGGCGCTGAGACTCGGAGGAACCAACAAATTCGTCACTAGATCTCGCGATCTTACACATGGAACACGGTGAATACCTGGATTCTTAATCCACAGTTATTTTAAGTCTGACTTAATCATGTTGATGACAGCCCAAGTCAATGGGCATAACTTTGTATCTGTTACATCTGATGCTGGAAGGACCATTTATTCTGTCAACCAGCAGTGGGGCTTCTCACCCAATAGACTTGACACGATAAGCGGTGAATTTTTTTGTCGATAAGGAAATGTTGTATGCCAACCCATCTGCCATCCAATTCAAAGTTGCCTTTCTTCCAGTCGAGCGCGTTGACAATACGAAAATATGGAGGTCGACACAGTTGATGCGCCCTCTACAAAGGTGCGCGACAATGGCGCACTCGCCGTTCAAGGCACCAGAACAGAACTCGTTCCTCGTAATGAGCGAGAACGTGCTCGCCGAATCCGAGAAGCAAACAAAGCCTACGGTCGAGGGAAGAAGGTCAACATCAAGGCTATCAAGGACAAGAAGCTTCGTAGCAACATGAAGCGCCTTGAGGGAAAGTACCAGGATGCTGCGCTGAAAGCTAAAGACGCCGAGATTTTGCTCGAGAACACATCTGGCTTTCTCGAAGCTGAGGACGAGCTCGAACGAACATACAAAGTCCGACAAGACGATATTACTTCGGATATTGCTGTGGGGACTGCGCAAAAGCGATTCGAGCTCAAGCTAGACGATCTGGGACCATATCACTTCGATTACTCGAGGAATGGGCGGGACCTGTTGCTCGGTGGTCGAAAGGGTCATGTTGCGACGATGGATTGGCGAGAGGGTAAGCTTGGTTGCGAATTGCAACTGGGTGAGACCGTGAGGGATATTAAGTGGCTACACAACAACCAGTACTTTGCTGTTGCGCAGAAAAAATATGTTTATATCTACGATCACAACGGCGTGGAACTGCATACTTTGAGGAAACACCAGGAGGTGTCTCACATGGAGTTTCTGCCATACCACTACCTATTAGCGACAATCGTGAGTTCCCCCTTTCCCACTTCCTACATGCACGACTAAAAGATTCAGGGCTCTGTCGGTTTCCTCAAATATCAGGACACATCAACAGGACAATTAGTCGCCGAAATTCCCACCCGATTAGGCCAACCATGTTCCCTCAAGCAGAACCCTTGGAACGCTATTCTACATGTTGGTCACCAGAACGGAACAGTTACACTATGGTCGCCCAACACTCAAGATCCTCTTGTTAAATTGTTAGCGCATCGGGGGCCCGTACGAGATTTGGCCATTGATCGTGAAGGTCGGTACATGGTATCAGCTGGTCAGGATCAAAAGATGGCAGTCTGGGATCTGAGAATGTTCCGAGAGGTCAACAACTACTTTACACGCCAGCCTGCTTCTTCACTGGCGATTTCAGATACTGGCTTGACAGCTGTTGGATGGGGTACTCAGACCACAATCTGGAAGGGACTTTTCGACAAGAACGCCCCTGTTCAAGAAAAGGTGCAGAGTCCTTATATGGCCTGGGGCGGTGAGGGTAAGCGCATTGAGCGTGTGCGCTGGTGCCCCTTCGAAGATGTTCTCGGTCTTGGCCATGATTCAGGCTTCTCCTCCATCATCGTCCCCGGCGCTGGTGAAGCCAACTACGACGCTCTGGAAGTCAACCCCTTCGAGACCGCCAAACAACGACAAGAATCCGAAGTCAAGGGTCTGCTGAACAAGCTTCAGCCCGACATGATCGCCCTCGACCCCAACTACATTGGAAACCTGGATCTGCGATCCGACAAGCAGCGCCGTGCAGAGAAGGATCTCGACACACCAGCCACAGATATCGCCGAGGAGATCCGCAAGCGAGCAAGAGGCAAGAACGGCGCGCTCAAGAAGTATCTGCGCAAGCAGCGAAAGAAGAACATCATCGACGACAAGAGATTGCAGGTGGACGAGATCTGGAAGGAGCAACAGGCAAAGAAGGACAAGAAGCAGCTCGAGGCGGAAGCGGATCTGGGACCGGCGCTGGCGAGATTTGCGAAAAAGGAGTAATAGACTTTGATGTACAAATGCGAATAATACCCTTTATCACAGAAAATATGCTTCTTTTGAGTGAACAATGCGAGTTTGTCTATCAAATCCCCGCGTGAATGTCTATTTTGCAGTACTTTTACATATCCGACCCAATTCGTAATCCCATGCGTGTCTTCGTGTATCCCCAAAATCCTTTCTATTCTTTGCAAGTCTTCCCCATTACAGCAGCTTAAGTCCACCAGTGACCTGGTCAACAAGGCTTCTAGGCGCAGGCCCAACGCCCAGCACTGTCATACTGCCCGCCTCAATCTGTGTTCGGCCAGCATCCTGGATAACCTCAGCTGTAATACCCAGAGACCGGGCCTTACGTCGAAGCTCGAGCATCTCATCCTGACTCTTGACTTGCACGGCGATCTTGGCCTGACCGAGACGTTCCCATCGCTTGAGGATCTTAGACAGGGGAGAGTTGGCGGGGGCGCGAGAGAGGGTTTTGTAGCATGCGAGGGTTGCGTGGGAGCATTGAGCAGCGATTTTACCTGCAACACATACTGTTAGCACTCTGCATAGAAGATTTCAAGACTAGTCGTGGTAGCATACCCTTTGTCATGCCCAGATCTGTTCGCACCACGAGAACAAGCTTGCACTCCTCTCCATTGTCCTTCAGTACAGGCTCCTTCTCCTTCTCACCATTCTTCAAGCCCTGTTTCTTATCGGCGTCAGCCCCATTAGCCCAGTTGGGAGCATGATCAAGGATAGTGTCATCTTCGTCGATATCGCTTTCGTCACTCTCAACAGGATCGTGTATGTTGCGCCGGCGCTCCTCGAATAGAGAGGGCGGGATGAGGTAGCCTCGGATAGTATAGATACCGAAAGCGTAACCGGTGAGGAGAGCCACGACGGCAGTGGAGATGATTACTCCTGTTTGTTCGCCTTGGTTCATCGCCATGGTTGAGGGTGAGGAGAGGGATTTGAGGTTCTGATGGTGGTTTTGGTGGTTTTGGTGATGGACCCAAGTGCTGTAGGTTGACGTTGGTTACATCACGTGGGGCAGCAGCGAGTATCAATGAAAATCGATTTCATGAGCGTTTCAAAGCCCGAACAAGATCATGTTTTCAGCTTTATCCATTGTTTGACTTCCTTGTCTGTCGTTTTAATTTTAAAACAATTCATTAAATCGATAATTACCATGATATATCGCTCCCGGTGCAGCCGTCTTTACCTCTGCCCTGTGCAACCAAGCACCTGTGTCTCGTCCTGTTATACACTATCTACATGAGACTCGCCTCGTTGGATTCAAAACGCTTAAAATGACATCAATTGTTTTCTGAAACTCCTCACATTACTAGAACACCACGTTGAATGTATCCTGACTCATCGACCAAAGGGTGACATCCAAACATTTTGGAAAAGTCGTTCAGACAGGCACTTCTGGCCTCCATGTGACCCTTCTTCATACTGATTCCAACTTTAGGAACAAAGTTGACGTACTTTTCATGTCCATTGATCAGGAGAGGTCCTTCGCCGGTGAGCAGCCCGTGGACATAGTTCATGGCAAGATCCTCGCAGTTGAAGCCCTCGTCGACATACTCTCTGATCTGCGTCATGATCGTGTCGTTGGAGGAGTAGTAGTCGAGAAATGACACATGTGAGAAAGCAAGATTGGTCAAAACCATGTTATACTCATCCTCTCCCCACCTGCTGGAGCAGAACGTGTACTTGTGGTATCCAAACGTATCGACAGGCGTGCATCGAGCGAGAGCACCGACCATTCGATTCCTGCCGAACTTGCGCCATGTCTGAAAAACGAACTCGAGATCGTTTGGGTGATAGTAAACGTCATCATCCGAGAGTAGAATCGCTTGTGTCTTGTAATCGGGATCGGGCCAGAGCTTCTCGTTGAGACTGTTGCGCTTCGACTTTCGGAATCGGACGGGGACTCCGTGTTTTGAAACGTAGTCATCTGGGGGATAGTTTTCGAGATCGTTCCAGACGACGACTATTTCGAGAAGTGAGGGGACTTCCTCGCTCAGGATAATGTTGAGTGTTTCTTGAAGTTCCTTTGGACGACGATACGTTTGCATAGCAATTCTGGAACACAATCATTGTTAGCACTCTACCAATGAGACCGGAAAGAGATTCAGAAGCGTACGTAAACTTATCGTCCATCAGATTCTCGTACTTCTTCTGTGAAGCTTCCCATATGTCTCTCGTTCCATTGATCCCCTTACTTTGACATGTGGGATATCTCGAGATATGGCTGACAAGTTTCGGTATAAAGAAACCAGCATTCGTCAACTTTGCCAACACGATAATGAACGAAAGAGCAAAGAACACAGCAGATGTAATAGTCGCCGCTCTTCGAAATGCCCTCGATTTTACGACCTTTGGCGTACGGAGCTTCACCCACTCAATCTTGTCTGCCACCCTATTCCTCAGGGGCAGAGTCTTCTCCATGAAGGAGGAGCTTGAAGGCTTCAACATTGTTGCTTGTGGCAGAAGCCGGGAATGCTGTCCCATGATACCTTTGGGTAACCCTATATAAATGGGAAAGGTGTTCTCAAGGGAGAGCACACGGGAGAGGCGTCTGGTATGTGTCGGCTACGAATTATTGGGCAAGATAACCAATTCGATTTGTTGGGATCTCGGTATATGACTCGGATTCGAATTATAATTGCATGATGGCGGTCTTGGCACGCTTAGAGAGAATGCGAGCTGAGATTAGAGGCGAGAAAGGAGAAAAAGCAAACATGAACGAAGAGACAGCGGCTCAATATCATGAAGAAAAGAGACAAACAAGATGGACATTTCTTTGTTGGCATCGACTTACACAAATACATCCTCCCTTGCTTCATACTCCCCCCCTTTGATGGCAATAAAATCAAGTCTAAATCTAAGCCTAAGTCTAATTCTAGTATATTGTAGTGCAGGTCTTGGCAATCTCCCGCAAGGGAATGTACACGCTACCAATGATAGTAAAGTGCTGTCGCACGTAGAGACATGCTTATTTGATCGTTGTTCATGTTCTCTCAGCAAATCGGTTGACCCAATGCCACAGCTCACGGCTGTGGTTCGTCTCTTCCAATATCTTCCGCTAGACTCGACGGGGAAAGGAGTCGATGATCTTGATTGTGCCAAGTTATCGCAACGACCATCGCGTGACCGTTGTAGCTGTACTCCTGATTTTAATATCAGGAGTTTAGTTTTAGTCTATTTTACTTATAGGACGATAAATTCAATAGTTTACGTTTTGAGAATATGCCAAGTCCGTAGAACCTTGTCGCGTAGATCAAAGTCCGATAACTCCCCCTGTATTTCCATCGTTAGCGCCTTAGCGCCACTATCAAACCCTCCCCTGCATGTGCGTGCGTGCTTGTGATCCTCCCGCACTTTGCCGACGTCAAACTCACTGCCAGTCCAACATTACACAACATAACTAGCTGCTGATATCTTGGCATCATGAGCCCAAATAAAGCCCTTATAGTCGGCATCTCTGGGTGCTCCTCGAGTGGGAAAACGACCCTTGCACGGCTACTGCGGGACATTTTCCCAAATACTTTCATTCTTCATGAGGATGACTTTTATAGACCTGAGAATGAGTACGATACAAACGATATTCTGGCATATTCCATATCTAACTTCTGTAGGCTACCGACCAAAAATGGTCTCTTAGATTGGGACTGTGCTGAGGCCCTCGACATCCCGGCCATGGCCGAGTCCCTCGCTTACATCCGCCAACATGCTGCCTTTCCTGTAAGTCATACATACATCTTTAGTCATGGTGTTTATGTCTGACTTGATCTTTCAGCCTACCCTTGATTCCAAAGAAGACCAAAACTCCGTGGGCAAGTGCCCCGTATCAGAAGCCAGCATCGCCGCCCAGCGTGCCAAAGTCGATGCCGCTCTAGGCCCAGACCATCCCCTCCGCAAAAACCTCCGTCTATGTCTCCTCGATGGCTTTCTTCTCTACTCCCCTTCTATGGCTGCTATAAAGCCCAACTTGGACATCAAACTCTTCTTGCGCACAACATACGAGAAGGCTAAGAAGAGAAGAGAAGCCAGAGACGGATATGTCACCCTGGAGGGCTTCTGGGCAGACCCTCCTGGTTACGTTGATAAGATCGTATGGCCTAACTATGTAGAAGAGCACGCTTGGATGTTTGAGGATGGTGATGTAGAGGGCAAGTTCAAGACGGATGTTTTGAATAAGGAGGGTATCAAGGTACAGAGTGATGTGAGTGCTGATGGAGATATTGAGAAGACATTTGAGTGGACAGTAGACACGATTTTGGAAGAGCTTGGAAAGCAAGTATAGACGAGCTAGGGTATCAATCTAGGTATCTGCAAGTCATTTCTAGTTTATCCTTCTTGATCTGCCCTCTCCAAAAGAGTTCCAACATCCTCTCACCTCAAAATTTCTTAGACTTTTTCTTCTCTGGAAGATCACACATCTCGTGATCTTCTGAAACGTCAACTGGTCTCTTTTTACTCGGACGGTCGTTCGACGTCTCGTCGTCTGAGAAATCGATCAAATCCTCCTCTATGGGCCCATGAGGTAACTCTACTTCATTTGGGTGGGTGGCCAACTGCTTCGTATTCTCGTTCTTCGGTGGCTCGACCAACGACTTCGTCTTGTTCTCTTTCTTTGGAAGAACGACCGGCTCCTTGTCCTCTGGATTGTCCGTTAGGATGCCCTCCATCGGATGGTCAGTGGACTCCTTCTCTGGCGAAGTATCGGCCGGGACCTCGTCCTGTTTCTGTGCAAGATCATCTATCTGCGAGGTGTGTTCCTGATCCCCTTCCTACGAGGTGTCCATGGCATCTTGCTGCTGATTTACCGCATTCATCTCCTCTGTCAAAAGCCGAATCGCATTCTCTGCAGCTCTGGTCATAGCCTCAACCTTGTGAAGAGAATCCTCAACTTCTCCTACCAAACGCTCTCCAATTGTGATTTCACAACTCCATCGAGGCTCGGGTCCTTCGATCAGGGTTGTGATATATTTCATTTTCTGCGCCAAAGGGAAACTGGAGAGTTGCTCTTTGGGATGCTGAACGTGTATATCCTCCTTGATAACAAACTCTAGATAGTCCATTACCTGAAACCTTTCAAGAACACGCGTGCACTCTTCAATGGATCCGGAGTCGACCCAGACGGCACCGAGAAGAGCTTCAAACATATCCGAATAAAACTTTGGGGGGTGAAGGCGTGCGAGGAGTGCCCAGGGGTAGTGGCCATCACCCCACAAAACCTTGACAAGCTCCTGTCGCATGGA
Source organism: Fusarium lyarnte (nom. inval.) (assembly GCA_014898885.1). Taxonomy (NCBI): domain Eukaryota; kingdom Fungi; phylum Ascomycota; class Sordariomycetes; order Hypocreales; family Nectriaceae; genus Fusarium; species Fusarium lyarnte (nom. inval.). Next base: position 10,620 of record JAAVUB010000855.1, read on the forward strand.
CTCGAATTTCTCCTCTGTTTCTGCCATGGCATTGGCCATTTCGGAAGAGTTAAACCTCATGAACTTCCAAAGTGGAAGTGCAGTGGTTTTGGTTACAAGCTCTCCATCGGGCCTAACTTCCAAGTCTTTTCGTGGGATAGAGTTGACTAGATTCACGAATGAAAGGAACTCTCCATTCACGATGGCCGTTTTGATCATATGAAGGCGACTAGTAGGAATTGGTGGATCGTGTTGAAACATTTTAGTGACAACAATATAATCCAGGACAGCGTCTCCCAGAAACTCGAGCTGCTCGTAGGACTTTTCCTGCATGAGGGTAGCATATGATCCATGGGTAACTGCTTCGATCAGCAGAGACTTCTTTTTGAATTTATACTTGATCAGGTCTTCAAGGGGTTCGAGATTAGTGGGAAGCTGTACGTCGCTAGGAGCTGCAGCAAAGAGAATGTCTCTGGCCACACCCTCTTGATGCCAGTTGCAGTTGTCGCCCAAAAAGACTGAAATGCATTTAAGTGCCTTGGTCATCCCTCCGTCCTGGTAAGAGGCTCCTATGAGTGCCTCTACAACATCGGCCAAGGTCTTCGATCCTCGCATTGGCGCGGGTCGAGGGGGGGCAGGTTTTTTATTGAGGATATCATCAAGATAGCGTGGCCGCCATTTCAAGGCGGTGAAAGTCTTGGAAAGAATGAACTTTGAGAGCCCCTTCTCAAGACACACTCGTTGGAGTCGTTCGTTGGATACGAGTCGATCTTTAAAATGATTCAGAAGGCCTTCGGGCCAGGACGGATCTGTGATGGTTAGTGTATCGACCTCCACAACAAAGGGGAGATAACTTACGTTCAGAATAAGCCTGAGTGACGGTGCAAAACTTCAAAATCGAATCGCCCAAAAACTCAAGTCTCTGGTAGTCGACAGGCTCACAAGCACTTGGCGAGCTTATGGCCTCGAGCACCAACTGCAAATTCTCGATGCCAACCGGCTTCAGAAGCGTAGACGATAATTCAGATGCAATCAGGTGCACCTCTAGCTCATGTGTGATGTGTGGAATGAACATACCGCACTTGACGATTCGTCTCCTAACCCCATCAACACGGGCGTAAGAAATGGGAAGCACATATCCGTACGGCTTAGTGCTTGACTTAGCCTGAGCATCTTTTACATCATGAAGTAAATCAGCTCGGGTAGCCCATTTCTCCAGAACCAGATACTCCTCATTCAATGGTGCTTCGTCAAATTTATAGAATGGGTGTTGCACATCGTTGACATTAGGTCTTGAGGGAATCGTGCGGACGTAGTGAAACGGCGTTTTGTATTGGTCTCGCACGAGAACTCTGTGTGTCTTGGCATCTTCCTCCCCTTCTCCGCGGAAGGGAAATGCACCCATCTTATCCCGGGTGACGTGTGGGGGAGGGAAGATGGTCCTGCTTTCCAAGTACATCTTCATAACATGCTCGCGATCTTCGACTGGCCAGCGGTGCTGAAAGTTCATAGCCAAAAGAGCTGAGGTTATATCTGGTGAATTTGAAGATACATCAGCGGGAATATCTTCAACTTCAAGCGAATCGCATACGACGGACCACTTGGAGCCATTCCCGGGATATAACATCATCTTTCGAGGCACTCCGATCATAGCAGGTAACAGGATGCTAAATGAAAGTGGGTTGGGAAACTCGTCATCGGTAAACTCGAACGAATAGAATTGTTTATCACAGTCGGACTTCCAGCGTTGGGCGACCTGGAGCCAGGGGTCGAATAGGGGCTCAGGTATTAGGTCGCTCTTTTCTTCCACCTTCTCTGATTTAGCATTGAGAGGGGCCAGGTTATCCGTGACCAGCCCTGCTTCGTACAAAGCGACGTATGCATGAAATGCAGCATCTTTCATGGCATTTCGTTCAGACTTCCACCCGCAAGCACTTTTGAACTTACGAAGGCTGATCGGCAACCCTCCTGGCAAAGTAACCGTAGCTCTCAAGATCGGTCCGCTGTATGGAGTCTCTTCTTTATGGAAGACGTAGTCGGGGAGTTGGCCGACATAATCTGAGCGGAAAACAATTCGGCAAAAGCGATCCAAGTGTTGTCGAGCATTGTCGAGGTCGAGCCGTGCTCCTGTGTTCTTCACAATGTAGTAGGTGGAATCGATCTCCTCCGCTCGTGCCTGTTCATCCAATCGGGCCAACTCTCGTTGGTCATCTTCATAACGCTTCTTCATTCCTTTCTCCAGCTCTTCCCAGGCGCGGGTGTCTGTACTTGAGCTCAGCAGGGCAATCATCTTGGATTCCTGCATGCGAGCTCGTCCACGGCGCTGGATGAATGACTTCAGGGTGGCGATCTCATCGAAGGACACGACTAGGTTGCATGCGGGAACATCAATGCCTTCTTCTAGGACACTGGTAGCCACCAGGAGATTGATAGCCCCTGATCTAAAATCATCGAGGACTTGAGGGCCAAGGCCAACGGGGTACTCGAAGACTTTCTGTTTCTGGAGTCCGTAGCTCGAAGCCCCGACTATTGCACCGACGCGGTAACGGTCTCGAATAAGGGGGTAGTTGTTAAGAAGCTCGCAAAGCGCATGCGCTGTAGTTCTTTCCTTGACGAATATGATTCCAACTACATCGTTCTTGGCCTCAAGGAGTTCATGGATCAGTCGGCTAGTTTTGTGTGAGACGGTTTGGTCGGTTGGTGGTGAGTTGTCAACGACACCTATGTTGATTCGGCGTAAGTGTCCTGCAAGATAGGTCCTGTCCTCGTTGGACCATGCATCGGTGAAAGTACTGTTCGCGTCGATTCTGCCAAGGAAGGCCTTGATCATCTGTGAGATGTAATGGTCTACTGCCCAGCTGCCAAGTTCGGCAAGGATTTCTCTGCTCTTGTTCCACAGCCCTTTGATTTGCTGTTGCGAGAATGTGTTTTGCTTCATAACCATGTCCAATAATTTTTCCCGCTTATTTTCATCATTGGCAGCAAGAGCCTTTAACTTAAGAACCTCAGGATCTTTTGCAATATCCATATTCAAGTATTCTGATTGCAATTGTTGCATCAGTGGCGTACGGGGAGGGATCTTCGTAACATCGTAGAGTGAGCAAACGAGATGAGGCTTATTGACATGCTTGAGTAGTTGCTCTCGATTAGCGGTTGGAGTAACACAGACAGAGTCCATTGTATTCTCTAGTTTCTCGATCTCCTTAAGATCTGATGAGATAATGGGACTGGCAGTCAAGCCAAGTATGGCTGGTACTGGCATACCCGCGTCCTTGTGTAGATGGTAGAAGTTCATCATGATCTTCCGTCCAGAGCTGTTCTTAACGCAATTATGGACTGTCACTTGTCAAAAAGGGTGATTGCAAGGTGAACAGCCACTTACCTTCGTCAAATACTATTAAAGCGAGCATGTCCATTGTGACAAAGGCGTGATCAAGAGCATCACGCAAGATGGAGAATGTAGATACGATGATGCGAGTGCCCTGAAGAATTCGGGGCCAAGCTTCTGGCGACCATGCATCGATGTTGAGCTGCCCCGTAAGCAGCCTCATGGGCACCGATGGCATTTGTCCCTGGATGACATTGAACTGTTGCTCACAAAGGCTGACGGTCTTTGCTAAGAACCACATAAGCTTCAACGTAGTCAGTGACCGGACATTAGGTTGTTCATTGATCCACGAACCTTGTCGGGTGAACTTCTCTCGAGTTCCGCTTGAATGCGAAGAACGGCGCTGTAGTGTTCAGTCAGCGTCTCACTCCCAGAACACTCTGTGATGAACATACACTTGGGTCTTTCCGCTACCTGTGTCCATCTTATAATTGTTAGACGATACAATTCGAACTAACGATGCCTGAAAGTACTTACCGCAACGATGACGTTCCTCTTCAGGCTCTGCTCCAGCATCTCTCGCTGGTAGGCACGGGGCTTGATGATGTCCGGGACTGGAGACACATCTTTGGACTTGTTTGCGGCCTTTTTCTTACTATCTAGGGCCTTGTCGGTGAGGATTTGTGTCACTGTTTCTTCGATATCGATCATTGGTGATGGTGTCGAGGCGGTGGCAGTCCTCTCGGACTGTGAGGAGTCTGCACTCCCATTGTTGGGAGAGTGCTCTTGGTCGACTTCCATCATTCTCCTATCATGGGGGAGTAGTGAATAGCAATTTTGCTGTCTTGGGCGAGCCAGGTGTTGAGCTATTCTGGTACGCTTGGGTGAAGCTGTCTTCACGCAGAGGAGTGACTGGTGGAAAGCTAAAGAACGAAAGAAGGTCTGCGGGTAGTAGTTTGCTCTCAGAAGCATAACAAGGGAAAAGAAAAAGAGTCTAGTATCAAGGAAAGATAATTACAATCGAGAGAAAGGAGAGGAGATGGCGGGAGGCCCACCGATAGATGTTGGTGTGGGAAGCACTGATTCACAAGCACTTGAGAGTGCGGAGGGACTGGGCTTAGCAATTGTGCATCTATCACTGCCAAGCTGGATAAGGAGACAGTATCCTTCCCATCACTTCGAAATCGCTGCTGCAAAGTCAAGTAGATCAACGATTAACATACTCCTACATAATTAAACACTTCTCCTTGTATTTTTATATCTGCTCCCCTGATAGAATTGCTGGCGATTGGGTGTTCCAGCACTGGAGTGCTCTGTAGTCTGCCAATGCAGGGGTAAAATTAGCACCGTTCATTCTCACTACCAACCACGCTGAACAGGCACCAAGAACACAATGCAAGAAAGCCAAGAAAAATAGAACTTCTTCTTCTGAACAACAGTCTTTTCAGGCTCATGAAAATCGCTTTTTTTCCCTGTGCTTTTCATCCATTTGGGTCTAAGCTGCCCTCCCAGTGATCAAGTGACGGTATTCATCTTGAGGGCCGGAGACTTTCATCACAACTTCACCCACGACCTACCTACCACTACCAAACTGGAGAAGCCCTTCCACAAACCATCAACATTTCAACTTTCTTTGCCATTCTTTACATACACTGACATCACAGATCGACAAGGATCTCCCAGTACGAACCCCTTCCTCAGGTCAAACCATGGAGCTATACGCAACCGGCTTCAATGCGTGGAACCAGCTCACATTCGACCCTTCGCCAGCGGACGAAGAGCCTGGTGATGTATTCACTTTCACAAAGGTATTGTCAGCCAGGTCTGTTGGAAGAATTGCTTCCGAACTGAGCTATACTGTGGGTAGGTGTTTCGTTCTATAACGCGGACTTAGATTCCCGTCTGACACTTTGAAGCTCAACAAGATACAACTTGGGCCATCGCTGGATCATCCCCTGGTCAGCTTCTTCACCGTGAAGATAACCAAGGATTTCTGTTCGACTCTCCAAGTGCTATTTCAGGGGATGGTCAGGTCTTGGCTGCTCAGGACTCGGGTTGTTTACCCTCAAACCAAGCCACTGTTCGGTATATGTCCTTGGCGGCATGGAAAGCCGACAAGAGTATCGATTCCTGGCCTTGCAAGGCTTCTGTCCGCCAGATAGCAGCTTACGACGCTGGCTTCATTGTTCTTCTCGACGATGAGACCGTCCTAAGCTGTGGTGACCCACGATTCCGAGACTGCCTCGGCCGTGAAGTTGACGAGTCCTGGTTAGCATTCATGAACTGTGGAAAAGCCATACTGATTATGTTGTTAGCCCTGCCAACGAACCTGGAATCATACAAGATCTGAGTGATCTCGGCGAGCCCATCAAGAAGATTGCAGCAGCGGGATACACAGCTGCAGCTTTGACCGAGAGTGGTGGATTGTATCTCTGGGGTATGGCAGCCCCTGGCTCACAAAGCCAACACAACGTATTTCAAGATATCAGCGAGCTACCAAACTACTTCGAAGTTGATGGAGACAAAGACGTGCAGGATATTGGACTTGGAGAATCACATGCCATTGCTCTTACCACTGATGGCTGCATCTACATTATAGGGAATAACACTAATGGCCAAATTGGTCTCGGGAAAGATGCTCAAGATCCAGTTTCATCATGGTCAAAGATAGATTTTACGCCCCCAGAGGGTTGGGCAATTGTTGCCGTTGAGGCTGGCCCCAGATCATCATTCATAGTCACAAAAAAGGTAAAGCAATCTCAAAGCTCATAATGAGCTGCTCTTCTATCAGAACCAGCTCTAGTGAGCCCAATGACCCTCTATTGTACAAGGCTTCTCGTTGTGATCATTTGCATAAGGGCAATCATAGACTCGTCAGGTAATCCTCAATCTCTTGAGGGGTCAGCTTTCTGAAACGGGGTCCGACAGCCCCCTCAACACCCTCAAGACCCAGAAGATGGTCTGCGGGAGCACCAACAATACCTGCAATATGTTAGCAAGACTCCCACGCTCGACTCTTTCTGAAAACTTACCAATTTCGATGCTGTCACCGTTCATCTCACCCTCGATGTTGTCCTTCAGGGTCAACAGCGCAATGTGGATAGCATCCTCAAGCTCGAGCTCCTCCGAGTATCGCTTTTCCAAGAATGTCTTGGCCTTTGTGGCACTCTTGCCAATGGCTGTAGCCTTCCATGGGTAATAACTGCCAGAGGGATCGACCTGGTACAGCATGGGGCCGCCCTTGTGAATGCCACCAGTCTTTCGGTTGACCTTCTTCTCCTCGCTCTCCTCAGTGGTCTTGTTCTCCTCCTCCTCAGGCTCGATGCCCTCATCCCAACCGGCAACCAACAGACTCACACCATAAGGTCGAACACCGGCGGATTGCGTGGCCTCCTGCATCACTCGGGCGACATCCTGCACCAATATTCTGGTAGGGGGGTACTCGTTGTAGATACGCTTGTAGCCGGAATGCGAAACCTTGCGTGCTCGGTCCACCAATACTCGATAATCAGGGCCCATGCCAGAGTACACCATGCCAATGTTGGGAGTAATGTCGCTGATCTTGGAGAGGGAGCTCTGGTCGGCCAGAGGGGATGATGACTTCTTCTCGGTGGCAAGGACGATACCGTTGGTGGCTTGTGCAGGTTAGTAGTGGCTCCTTCAAGGTACTGGAGGTAGCGCGAACCTTTGATGCCAAGGGCAGTAATACCCTGGTTTACAGCATTGAGGGCATACTCTATTTCGTCAAGTTAGTTCTAAAGCTTGCTTTGATATCGAAACTTCGATATGCAAACGATATCGATGCTATACGGCCGCAATTACGTACCAATCTGCACCAGCTTTCCACTATTATTTCTGTCAGTGATGATGTTCGCATATCAACAGTGTCATCACCGAAACATACCTGGGGGAGAAGGTTGTGAGAGAGAATGAATATCGGTCCGCCATCGCTCAAGGTCCTGCTTTGATAGAATCGGTATGGAAGAAGTGAGTGTTTGATTACGGGCGGTTATCAAGTCGTGGGGTTGTCGAGGAGATATCAAGCAAGGCTGCAACTGGAGCTTTGGTGTTTGGCCAAAGCAGCTGTAGCCTCTAGGCAGGCCCAGCTGCGCGTCGAGCTCAACCGCTGGGAGCTCTGGATGCGGGGCAACAGATTATCCGAGCGCCGGCCAACCAGCACCTACACATATGGCATCTTATACTTCGTATCCCGCCATTCAGAAAGTCACTTATTAAACTTTTAATGAAGATCACATGTATAAGGAGGAGCATTTCGAACTTTCACTCAAACTCCTGTAAAACTCCCCCATTAATTCCTTGCCATTCAACCTGCTGCCAAGATTGGATCCTCACCTCGATATTCCCGGGATCATACTTTTCCCGAACCGCGCCAAGCTCCAGAGACTCCACACACAAAGCAGCTTTCTTCGTGCGAGCTTGGTATCGGCTGTTTCGGCTTCCTTCCTCCATCTTCTCTCGCAAGAAAAAGAGGCTGAGCTGGCCTCTCCATACCTGAGGTGACTTATCTCCTCGTTGCAATCTTGGCGGGCGGCCAGGTGTTTCCCCCGCTCTCCTACTGCTCTCCTTGACATTTGAGCTTCGCAAAAACATGTAGGTTGCGCCTGAAACGCCCCCACGGCCCACGACTTTAGCACATTTCTACTGTGATTCTATCACCTACTGCTGTTGCCCTTACTTCTCTTTACTTCCACAGGTTAAGGTAATTCATCATGGAGACGCGCCCTACTTGGGATTGGTCCTCAGTTGGGGATACTGCTGCCGGACAGCCTGGAACAGAGCCACGTGCAGCGACACCAGAGCCTACAACGCGATGGGCACCTCCTTCAAAGCCCGACACTACCTCTAACCAGGAGTCTCGAAGCGCGCCGAGACAGAGGCGCTACGGCCCGCGCACATGTCGTATATGTCTCGACACTGAAGAGCCCAGGTTTCCTGAACAGTCAACAACGTTTGGCATTCCTACAGGTTCATCTCGACCTACATACGTCTCCGACGACCCAGAACTGGGAAGGTTGCTATCACCATGCAAGTGTAAGGGTTCGCAGAAATATGTTCATGAAGGATGTCTCAACGCCTGGAGACTCGCAAACCCTATGGAAGCAAGGAACTACTGGCAGTGCCCGACTTGCAAATTCACGTATCGCATTTCTCGACTCCACTGGGGCTCTGTTTTGAGCAGCAAGTGGGCACAGGTTGCTTTGACCGTCTGGTTCTGTATACTGAGCATTTTTGTCCTCGGATTCATCGCCGATCCCCTCTTTGATCTTTGGTCCGACCCAATTGGAACAATTGGCGAAACTGTCACAAGCGTGGTCACGGATATCGAAGCCTTAAGACAACCTCCACCACAAGTACCAACCTCGTGGTTCGAACACTTCGTCAAGGGTTTCTTCTCCCTGGGCATTGTCGGACTATTCAAGACGATGCTTACTGTGTCTCCATTCAGTTGGTGGCAGATCCGAAGCAGCGGCGTGGCAGGTGGTGGTGGTAGGAGAGGAGGCACTGGCCGAAACCGCGTCGAGAACATCAACCTCATTTTTGTACTCATTGGTGCATTCACGTTTCTTGTCGGCATCTGGAAATTTGTTCAGAAGTTGAGTGCTCGCGTGCTCAAAAATGTGAGCGACAGGGTTGTTGACGTCGGTGAAGACGATGATGAAGATGAAGATATCAGCGATCGACCGAATTAAGGAAGTAAGAAAGATGATTGAAGCTAAGAAGCTTTTGTTCTGGAGAAGTTCGTCGTTTCCATGGCCCCATATGTTTTTCATCGTGCATGCGTTTGCACACTCTTAAGTTGCCTAGATCTTGCTCTTCCCTGTCAAGTCAACTAGTCTGTGTGCAAAGATTTACGCTCTGCTGCATCTTGGGTGAGAACCGTTTTGGCTCTTCGCTCGCTGGTCAGTATGAGATTATCAGCCTTCATTCACGCATCGTGATGCCTTCGGGCGTTCGTAACGGTGTGAGGCATCTGCTGGGTACACTACCCTCGTACAGAAGCAGTGAGCAGATTGCCGAATGTTGGTTGATACATACCTGTATTATTATGTATCATGAATAAACGAGACCTCTACTGCGGTCATCATAATCAATCACTACCTCTTCATCGCCATGCTAAATGTTGCATCCTGTGTTGATCCCACTGCCAGTTGCTCATGGAGTTCTCTCCACATCTTGTGATGACAATCAGCAGTCAAAATCTATCATTGGCTCCAACACTGCTACTAAAAAATGATCTGATCAGATATATGACAGCTTATGTATAGATCAGGCCTCAATACGAAGCATCGTATTCTCAGCGCATGTATCCTGGCCTTATCATGTCTAAGTCGGACTTTTATGCCCCCGACACCGAGATGACGTTGGAATTTGGTGTTCTGAATGGACGGACCCCTGCCATTGAAATACGGGTAGGGTAGCCCAGCGTGTGGGCCAGGGCCTCATGAATTCGGCCGCTCCAAAAAGCCATCTATCATCAATCAAGTGCGCCGACCATGACTTCCTGATTAGCTACCCCATTTGCTGCGGACCAGATTGTTCGCCCTCGCTCGCTTCTTTAATCCTTACTGCGATCACGGTACCTCTTTGCACCCGGTATAAACGGCTGCCCGCTCTCGCAGTTACGCAAGAACCTGATCTTCCTTTGCGAAACAGACGATCTACAAACGCCTACGGTGTCACTCTGACTGCTTCTGAGTCAAGGAGGCAATTCTGGCCTCATTCGCGACTTATATTATACTATATTTGACGTGCTTCGACCGAGCAATTGCCCAAGATGCACTTCGCATACCCCCCTCGCAAGAACTCCAACCCACCACCTTTCAAGCAGCGCTCGTCGCAAATACCACCAATTCTGCGCCGGATTCGCAAAAGAACAGCCCTCTTAATTCTACTTGGAGTTATTGGATTTATATTTTTCCTCTTTGGACTAAAAGGCGAAACACCGTACCGCGAACATGTCCCATCAGGCAATCCCCCCGTTGTCGTTGTGACGGTCTTGGACAATGCACAGTACGGCGACAGCTATTTAGAATCGATTCGACACAACCGAGTGCAATATGCGTCAAGACACGGTAAGGCCGCTGTGGAAAGGCTTGTTTAGGGATGAGGCTGACATGCTATAGGATATGAAGCCATGGTTGTACAAGCGACTGACTATGATACTGGCAAATCCCCGCGATCATGGGCCAAGATTATCGCCATGCGCCATGCGCTGTCGAAATACCCCGATGCCACATATGTCTGGTTTCTCGACCAGAACGCTTACATTATGGAGCTCGACAAGAAGTTAGGGGAGCAGGTGGTGAATCCAGCGAAACTAGAAAGCCTGATGATTAAGGACTGGTCTATAGTGCCGCCGGACAGCATCATTAAGACATTTTCCCACCTCAAGGGTGAAGATGCAGGCCTTGTCATCAGCCAAGATGAAGCAGGGCTGGTAACTAACAGTTACATCCTCAAGAACGGCGAATGGGCCAAGTTCTTTATCGAAACATGGATGGACCCTCTGTACCAGAGCTACAACTTCCAAAAAGCCGAGCGGCATGCGCTTGTAAGTTTGACCCTGAGGTTCATCCGCTGAGAACGTGACCTAACCTCGTAAAGGAACATATTGTCCAATGGCACCCTACCATTCTCTCCAAGCTTGCGCTCATCCCCCAGCGCACTTTTGCCTCTTACGGACGCAACAAGGAAGGCAACGCGTACCGTGACGGGGACTTTGTCACCCTCTTGGTCGACTGCACAGTTACAGGCCCGGCATCGTGTGATAAGCAATCGCATTTCTACCTGCAACAGTTGAAGAACAAGTTTGGCGATGCCAGCGTGAAGAAGTTACAATGAGCATAATGAACACGACATTTGAGCGAGGTCATTGGGCGTTTTGTGATAGACTTGGAAGGGTTTTAAGGATTCGAGATGGAAAAGCCAGTAGGTTTTTTTCTTGGCGTTAGTTGGTGACTATTGGTGAATTTAGCTTATATGAATCTGGACATGTTCTATCTGCATGGATATCAATGCATTGAGCTTTATGTCTTGAGGGCATATTCTTGATGCTGCTATTTCATTATGAAACTCAAATTATATCTTTTCAAAAGCAAACTGCGATCTGAAGAAACCGGGATAAGATAGGTGATGAGTATTACTATGTATAGCACAAGCAATAAACTTATGCTGCTTCACGAGGTCAGGATTGGGGACCTTGAAGTTATCTATGAAGCCTCATCTCGTCTAATTCAAGTGGTATGACGACAAGCTGCATTAGAGAGTTTATGTTCTGATTCTAGAACGTGCCGCAGTTGAAACACCGTAAAGAAGCTGGGACCTCTTCTGTGGGATCTACAAGGATAGGTTCTCATCAGCCTCACTCAAAGGATCACGGATCAACCAGTTTAGAAGATATGGTTCATGAGGGGAATAGTACCGAGTGCGAGTGCGAGTGTAACTCTGCTTTGTTTCATTCGTCACTTGACTTGATGATAGCCATAGGACCCCGGTATTGTCCACCGGTAGTTGAAGCTCTTTCATCAGTTATCTGAGCTAGACGTGAGTATCCATGCAGTATCGAGGATCGGATCCCGAGGAGACTTTGCATCTCGAGTGTCAAAGCTCTTGATGAAACCCTCGCCCCACGATTAAGGCCAAATATTCCATTCTGCCGACCGAATGCGAAATCTCTAAGTCGAGGAGTCGTATCTCGCAGCGGGGTTATAGCCCAAAAAAGGTAGTTGATCACAAACAATTGACTTTCTCAACAAGACAATCGCTTCGAACTGCGACCGCTCATGTACAATTACGGCGTCGGCAGGGATCCTTCGGCCCACGATCCGTTTCAGTGGAGAGTCGGACGCGTTGGAAGGGTTGAAGCGCTATAAATCCAGGGGATAGACGCTAACGGCAAGGGTTCCCGCGGAGCCCGCGTCCCCGCCCAGCATGTGACGGGTGCTGAGATGGCGCTAAAAAATATCCAAGTACTGGCTATGCCCCGCGATATTGGTTTGGAGATAAACGACGTCAAGCTCCTTCTTCGAGCTCGTGTTTATAACACGGCCAATTCTTCTCTAGAATTTCCCCGGATTTTTCGTCATTCTTTATCGTTTCTCATCTCTTGTTTTGAATACTAATTAGTCATGGCTTCTCCAGCTCACATTGGGACTCTGTCCCGTCTTCCCCTAAATTTGCGTGGTGGTATCGAGAGTGTTGCTCGTGGAAGACACAACGTTTCTTGGCCGTTATTGAACCTCGATCTGTAAGTCACGATACCACTTCTATACAACCCCACCAGCCCACCACAGCCTATCAATTGATGTATCTAATACTGATCATGTCTCCTTACGCTTTAGATTACGCAATGTTCTCTTATTCCTCTTTGTCTGGCGATGGGGTCGTCGCGCATTCTGGCAGCTCCGAGGTCGCGGAATTATCGGCTCCGTTGTCGAACTCTACGTCAACATTCGTCGCATCCTTTACGGTTATTTTCTCCGAGCTCCAGGCGTGCGAAACAAGGTTCAGCAGCAGGTGCAGGAATCCCTGGTCAAGCTATCCGACAAGCTAGTTCCCAAAGACCAGATTCGCTACCTCTCCTTGCCGAAAGATGGCCTCCCTATCGACAGCGTTCGCGCCGAGCTTGAGAACCTTGCCAACATGGATCATACCCGCTGGGAGGATGGATACGTCTCCGGCGCTGTCTATCACGGAGAGGAGGAGTTGATGCAGCTCCAGACTGAGGCTTTTGGCAAGTTCACTGTTGCCAATCCTATCCATCCTGATGTCTTCCCTGGTGTTCGCAAGATGGAGGCCGAGGTTGTGAGCATGGTCTTGAGCATCTTCCATGCTCCTCCTGGTGCTGCTGGTGCTTGTACTAGCGGAGGAACCGATAGTATTCTTTCTGCTTGCCTGGCTGCTCGTCAACGAGCTTACAATGAGCGTGGGATTACAGAGCCTGAGATGTAAGTCAAGCTGTAAGCTTGCCATTGGCCAATGAGACTGACCATCAACAATAGGATTCTTCCCGAGACTGCCCACACTGCCTTCCACAAGGCTGCTCAGTACTTCAAGTTCAAGGTTCACCTCGTCTCTTGCCCTGCCCCTGACTACCAGGTCGACGTTAAGGCTGTTTCGCGTCTGATCAACCCCAACACTGTTATGCTGGTCGGCTCTGCGCCCAACTTTCCTCACGGTATCATGGACGACATTGTCGCTCTGTCCAAGCTTGCTCAGCGAAAGAAGCTCTGGCTCCACGTTGACTGCTGTCTCGGTTCCTTCTTGGTTCCTTTCCTCGAGCGCGCCGGTTTCGAATCCCAGCTCTTCGATTTCCGACTCAAGGGTGTTACCAGTATCAGCTGCGATACTCACAAGTACGGTTTTGCTCCCAAGGGTAACTCGACTGTCCTGTACCGCACCGCCGAGCTTCGAAAGTACCAATATTTTGTCTCTCCCGATTGGTCTGGTGGTGTCTACGCTTCTCCCGGTATGGCTGGTTCTCGACCGGGTGCTCTCATTGCTGGTTGCTGGGCTAGTTTGATGACCATGGGTGAGTCCGGATACATCGACGCTTGCACCAAGATCGTGGGAACTACCAAGAAGATCACCGAGGCCATTCAGTCCTCGCCACTGAGCGGCGAGCTTGAGATTATCGGCAGGCCTCTTGTTTCGGTCGTTGCCTTCACATCCCGCAACCTGAACATCTACGATATTGCCGACGCTATGGGTACTAAGGGGTGGCACCTCAACTCTCTTCAGAACCCTCCTGCTATCCACGTTGCCGTTACCCTGCCCATCTCAAAGGTATGGGAGAACCTCATCGCTGACCTCGAGGCTGTTGTTGAAGAGGAGCGTGAGAAGGAGCGTGTTCGTCTTGTCGAAGGCAAGGGTGCCCATGGTAAGGCTATGGGTGATTCCTCGGCCCTGTACGGCGTTGCTGGCTCACTGCCCAACAAGAGTGTTGTTGTTGATTTGGCGAGTGGTTTCTTAGATATCTTGTACAAGGCATAAATGTTTGGGGAGGGGGATTTGGAAACAGTACAATGGCTATGGGTGAGAACATATCTTACTGTGGGCGTAGGCGTTGGCGTCTGATAGGACGGCCTCTAGCATATTCGTTGTTTTTTGGTTTTGGCGCTTTGAAGGACCGTCGTTACTCCTGTATATCCTTACTAGGCTCAAATCAAACCATTTCAAAGTACTTTGAGGGCTACCACTCATATTGCTAAGCTGCTGACGAACCCTGATGTCATTAGAATAAGACTCAGCCTGTTGGGAAAGGCTTGGATGAATATGCCAATATGTTCCTGACTAGACCTGTTCCTAGCTTGCGTAACGTGCTTTTGGGTTTTGACTGTAAGATGATGATAGTTTCTTTGGCCATAACTTGTGCATTTTCACCTCAAGTAAGAGATAGATGAGTTGACAAATATCTACAGCCTGATCTTGATCATCGTCAGTCTTTCGGCGCATTGTACAAATACAGCCCAACATCAGTCTATCATGATTATGCTCGAATTACAAACGCCCAGTTGGCCAAAACATCTGCCGAGTCAGAGCCTCACTCACCGTTGGCCGTCACATCATATGCAGCATAATGTCATCCTCCGCAGTCACGAATCTTGCTTTTCCCAATGAGACCAATCGCCCATTCGCCTCCCGCTCTGATCCTCGACTCATTCGGCTAAAGGGAACACCATCCAATAAACCGACCCTCATGGCAATTGGCTTCGCTGGGGGCGAATAGTTCCCCTCGTGGGCATTGCGGCCCAATGATGAGGGGCAGCGTGGTTAAAGGAAGGGTCCTTTGGTGTGGTGGGTTGGGTGAGTGAAGTCAATCAGCTTTGGGTAGAAAAGCAAGGTTTTGGGGGAGGGAGTAGCCGAGACTGTGTGAGTGAGTTATGATCCATATTATATCATGTTTAGAAAAAACTTGGAGTTGTGATATTATATTTTTATGACTTATAAGTTACATGTGGGTTTTGGTCTGTATGATCTTTTCGTATTGATATACTATAAATATATAGAATTGCCTCTTGTTATAGCATGGAGTGTATTCGCTGCCGTAGAAAACAGAAGCATGTATGTCATATTGGAAGCCTGACGCCAACATGCAGGGATCTAGGGACCTGCACCTCACCCACCAACCCAACATGACACAGCAACAGCAATAAGACGTGAGTTATCTGCAGCATTCACCTTCAGCTCGCCCGGCCGCGCAACGCGATCTTCCCACTGCGTTTCCTATCCTGTCTTCCCACGGGTGAGACCCTTACTCTCTGCTGGGGGAGGGCCTCACTCAGGGCTGCTGCGTAACCATTCCCGCAGAAGCCTTCAAAGAACGATGATCCTTGTCTTGTTCTTTCTTGTGTCATTCTGTTTCTGTGATGGTCTAGTCATTAACTCAACTAGAATTAAACTAACGTTGTTATCCGTCTTGCATCCATTCCCATATAGACTATAAGCCCGACACTGTCCCTCCTCAGTTTGTCCTGTCCTGTCAGCTGCTCTTATCTCTCTCTCTCTCTCCCGCTCTCTCGCTGCCTTTTTTCCACATGCATATTCATGATTAGCCTTCACTTTGTTATTGCTTATTATTTCTAATATTTCGCATCACCCGACTTCATTCCTCTCCCTCATTCTATGTGTCCTCTACTGCTGCTGTGCTAGGTTACCATGCTTTCTGCTGAGCCATCGTCGTCTCCGATCACTGCCTTGGCTATGGATGGTGGACATGTTGATGGGTTGCACAAGGGGAAGACGGAGAGTATTCAAATACCTCATGTCAAGACGACTGAGAAGGATGATGAATCTATTGCTTCCGGCTCAACCGACTCTCAGTCCCAGCTCAAGAGACTCAGTGCAGATATGTCGAAAGAACATGTTGAAGATCTGGTGCGGAAGTTGACCATCGACGAGATGAAGACAAGATGGTTCGACGAGATCTTCGAAAAAGTCAAGTCTGAGCGTAAGTTTACATTTCAGTTTCTCTTCACACCTTGATATTAACCGGCTGCGTATACAGTGGTTGAGGAGCACTCACCAGCAGATACACCTTCATCTTCAGAACCTCCAAGCCCCAGATCAGACCCTGCCAAGCCTGCTTCTCACGAATCAACTCGCCGAGAGTCTGTTCGTGAAGAGCCGAAGAAGCATGAATCAGTGTCTTCCTCCTTCGATTCCAAGAGCAAGTCTCACAACAATCCTTCTTCCAGCCGCAGCTCCCTCGGTAGCCCTACCGCATCTTACATCTCCGACTCTGCCTCTTCCCGTGCCTCTAATCGTCCCTCTTCACCACCGAAGCCAGCTATCAAAGAATCCTCACCTACAGCTCCGAAGCCTCGACCATGTGTACGATTCTCCAAAGCTCCAATCATCTTGAATGAAGGCCCTGAACCTCGACACTCTGAACCACGGCCAGCATCACGACCTGCGCCGCCTCCAGAGCCGGTGAAACAAGGTCCAGCACTATCAGCTGTTGACCTGAAATGGGGTATACTTTTCGATGATAAAGGCGAGCCGACTAAGAGACTTGGTCAGGTTCTCAGAGGAATCGCCAACTATTTGGTACGTCATCAGGACAGGGGCATCTACGTGACTGAACTAACATCCACAGATCTCTGAGTACAGCCCTCACAACTCACTCGTCGTTACTCCAGAAAAGCTCAACGCATTCTATCTCGAATATAAGCTTGACACAGAGACGTTCCCCTTTCAGCGTATGTATAGACTCGCTGTGTAGCCACTTCTGGTCTAACCTTGTCAGAAATCTTCGACTGTCGGCCACACGGAGCTCTTGATAACCTAGAAACACTTTATCAACACCTCCGATGTGAGAACCACCTCATCCAAAGACGCCCCGGAGGCATGCCTCACATCCCATCCCTCACGCCCGCTGGTTTCGAGCGTTGGATGACATGTCAGCTCCGTGCATTCCCAGACCAAGAAGCCAGGCGTCTCAACCACATCATGACTGATCTTCCCATCACAGCTGATGGTGTTCTTGTCGATGACAAACCAGAGCGCTTACCGAAGCAGATCTCTCGACATCTTCTTCCGGCGACTCGACATCGAGAGACGCATGAACTTGTGGTTGATGCTATCGCGGGTTGGATCAAGCATACTGAGGAGAATGAGGCTGATTATAGACGGACTTCTTCTGAGGATGTTTACAAAATTAAGGAGGAGAAGTCGGGGCGGTATAGACCTGATGATTATCGAGAGCGTGAGAAGTACCGATGCGGATCGAAGGATAACCACAGACAGTCGCCGTTGTCCTCCTCCAGCCGTTTTGCCTCCCGTGTCGGTTCAGACAGCACCATCCGTCCCTCAAAGGACTCTCCTGTATCTTCAAGCTCAAGCCACAGAGCCAGAAGTCCTGTATCAAACCGTTATCGTCACTCGGCATCTGCCATCGATAGCAGCTCCAGCACTGTCGATGCCTACGATATACCCTCATCCAGTCACCGCAACAGCCATCCCTCCAGCAGCAGCCGACGCAGTCGGGACAAAGAGTATAGATACTCTTCAAGCCCCAAGTCAAAGTCTCCGATTGAAGCAACTCCACGAATTCTGCCCCGTCGAGATGCTGATCGTCGATCAAGCTTGATCTTCGAAGAGACGGGTAAGGATCCTAGTGGCATGACTTACGATGAGTATCTACGGATGAATCAACGACCGATGAGAAACGCCGTCGTAGATGATGGTGGACACTACCGCACTACTTACTGAAGAGCAAAAAGGTTCATGAATATCTCTTTTATTTTATTTTATTTTATTTTCTAATCTTGGGAGGTTTCTTGTATGTAAAAAGTCATCGGACCCTTTCTGCGGAAGGATTGGATCTTCTCCTTTTCCTTTTTTTTCATTTCTCTGGAATTCTGGTGGATTTAACGACTTCACATGACAAATTGACGATATGCATGATCAATATTTTCATATTAATTAGTTATTTCTTCCCCATCTTTGGGTGGTTTGAATGGTATACGATGATCTTTTGGTGTGGAACAACGAGGCTTCTAGTCAGGAAATACCACGTTCGTTGCACGGTTACTTTGTGCTCTGTCCCTCCGATGATCGCTTCAGAAGAATTGCTTCTACGTTTTACAGCCACGTGGTCTGACTGCTTATGTTATCCAAGGATCGATAGGTTGTGGCGAGTTATGTCTCGTGCGAGCTGATATATGTTGCGGCTCAAAAGAGTTCTGTGCTCTACGGGGAAGCCGGACGGTGCTTCTGCTTTCTTATGTACGTGTTATTGAATACCATCAACGGTTGACCTTGATGGGTACAGGAATGCAAGGGCCAAGAGCCGGTGTCTATGGTCCCATTGATATGGGATGCCGCTCAACCAGACTGTGTTTCAATAGTCACGCCCTATCATTAGTCCATAGCGCGATGCTTCTACAATAGGCATTGCTACTGTGTTAACTTAGACAGTCATGTCATTGATTCTATCTTCTAGAGTAAACTCGTGACCCTTTTCATGCCTGATATCATGAGTTGTTGAACAGTAAAAACCCGACACTAATAATGCGAATAAACCAGACATGGAGTTCCGTCAACACCGTGCCATTAATATATTTTGAGGGCATTGCTGCCAAATGTCAAGAACGATCGCTATGCCGTAATGCACCAATTTTATGCAAATCTGAGAAAACACAACAGTGCTTGCTTCGGGAAAGGGTATCTGATGTGAACGATAGCGCGATGTGCTGCCTGAGCAGCACGTAATTGTGGTGAAAGCCATTACTTTAATGTGACTTTGTAGGATGTGACGATAAGAACGATTTCGTATGAGAGGAAGCGAAACGTCATAAAGCGTAAAGGCGTGAGTCGGCGCAATGATGAGAGAGATGAATATCGTAATTCGTGAGAGTTGCGCATAGTTGTTTATTATCCGCAAACTATTAGAGCCGGATGTCATGCTGGAGAGCCGGGATATGGTGAACCGAGGCTGGAGAGACTTGCGATGCTGGAGCGGTTGACACGTTTTCGCTTTAGGGCTTGATAATCCTTTTTGAATGAGGATATGCATCTTTGAAGTTCTTTGTCTGGATGTGCTGGCATTTGAATCTCCACGGCTTTGAGGCAGATGCGGAGATACTGAAGTTCATCGTCATTTTCGCGCAATTCTTGCTCGCTGTTGTTTGTTAGAAAGGCGTTAAGACAAGGGTTGTCTGTAAGCTTACAGATGAGCTATTCGGTTTTGAAGAAAGATGATGCGCTGAGCAGCACGTTCGGCACGCTCGATGAGCAGACCTTGGATATGCTGCCGATATGTAAGTATATGGATAGTCGAATGGAGAACACAGAAACATACGTCAGACTCTTCTTGTCGAGCCTTGAGATTTGTGACCAATTGTGACATCTCCTCATTGAGCTGAGTAACTTCCTGAATAACCTTCTTGGCTTGGGCAACAGTCATCCCCATGTTGGCCGGAGGTTCCGGCTCCGGCTCCGGTTCTGGCTCAGGATCCCTTCTAAGTGATGCTCCCAGATCTGAGAACCGTGTCTTGAACGCGGAACCTGGTGTGCTGAAAATAGATTCGCCAGGACTGCACATATCCAGGCTCAATCGTTGATGCGCTTGCCGCGGTGATGGTGTGGAAGGTAACGAAAATGAGACGGTCTTCTTAAGCATCTTTGTGCCCTCCAGCTGATCCAGTTGCGCGGTGAGAATGTCGACGCCACTATCGTCGAGTAAATCATCGTCGCCTGAAGTAAGCTCATGCGCGAGCTGACTCAACCTCTGCGCCAAAACATCGCGACTGTTTCGTGGTCGGTGGGTCCGACGAACAGAGGGAGAAGTGTTGTTTGGTGAAGCGTTGATTGAAGATAGTCTTGAATGGCCAGAGATGTCCCTTTTGTGAGGACTCACCCGTCCTGTGGAGAATCCGAGACTCGAAGCCACACTTGGGCTGGAGAGTAATGAAGGCGTCCTCAATCCAGGAATGTCTTGGTCCGGGGCAGAGTCATTGTCGTCGTGATATCGATCGCGAAATTCATTGCGATAACCGTTGCTGAGGTTTCCGTAAGAGAAATAATTGGTGGCTGGTGTAGTGGCGGTAGAGGATGAATTTGAGAGAGGTTGTTTTCGATCTGGCGTCGAGAAGATGAATTGCTGATCCGAGACTGCAGACGCCTCGTCAGCCTCAGCTGCAGCTGCAGCGAGAACAGCAGCGGTATCCTCGTCGATAGCAGCGAGATCCATGATTTGTTCGCGATGGACCTGATGTGAAGTGGTGTGTTTATGTTGATTTTCTGCGGTGGTAGCACCTCGGGCAACGACAAGGCAAGGTACAGGACGTCAAAGATAGCGGCACCAACCTCGCGTCTCACGTCTAATGCGAACTCTTTACCTTTTGAGAGCTTCAAATGGCCTAAAGGAGACCAACGCCAACGACGTGTTCAAGAGTGGAGCACTTGGAAGGGATCCCAGCTTCACCGACTCGACTGGACTCGCCCTGGGAGGCTGGACACGTCCACAGTCCACAGTCGCAGGGCCAGGCCGGACGTCCACCAACAATAACCGGGCTTGACCAGCAAAGAAAAATTAAGGGCCCCGCGTGGGCCGCAGTGCAGGGAGGAGACCCAGGTAAGAAAGGGGGCGGAAGAACAAGCGAAAGTAGTCGAGAAAGAAGCGATAAAATAGACGATGAACTCTAGTTATCAATAGAAACTCAACTGTAGAGAGAAGCCACCAAATCTCCCCGTTTGGCTTCGACGCGGGCGCCGTTGGTTTGACTTTGGCCGAGTATGGTAACAGTAACATTTTCCTAGTCTTTGAGGCGGGGAATTGTGGCCATGATGGGACGGGAGATGGAACTGACCCATATTTTGTCCGGTCCAATCAGATTATATCGAAATCAAGATACGTCATCTTTTCACGTGTTGGCCCTTCTACAGCTCAATTTTAGACGCCCAACTCAGTGTGTCTCTCGTTGAGTTGTCAGTCATAGGTTTCAGAGTGATGCGCGTTTTTCTTTGCTGCTGGGCATCAATGATGCTTCTGTCTTAGACCTTTTCAACGGGCAACATCGCAAACAGTGCATCACGTGACTTGACCAGTACTCGATCGTCGAACCCAAACCATCCATCTCACCAACCACGAAGCACATGAAAATACGTGCATAAACCCCATCCCATATCTTCGCAAACATCAAAACAGCACTGGATTGACCATGTCGACGCTCTATATAAGGACTCGATAACCCTCATCTGGTCATGCACTCCCTGTCTAGGGCTTTGCTCAATGATGTGCGTGCCTGTGCTGAGGTGTGGGGTAGTTAGTTTGACTCGAGAGCGATCTCCCCAGACCGAGTTGGGTTCAAAGTCTGGGGAAGTTGTTCATTTTTTGCAGACAGGTTAACCAAGATGAGAAGATGATGCAGTGAATCGAGATTCTACCCGTGGACTTGCTTGTCTCCTCAGACAGGGGCCATGTAATGCAACAAAGATCCTCGTGATACTGATCAAAGCGGTGTCAGATCAGGATTGACGTATGAACACCCAGTATAACATGTCATAACCGACATATGCGATTCTACAAACTTTTTCAAATTCGGAATCTGTAGGACTCTAATCGAATGAAAGACCCTTGCTTCGAGGGTTGAGCTTTGGCACATCTACCATAGCACCACCGCTTGGAGCACATAACCAAGGTCTAGGCCGAGGTCTTACGCCCTTCTCCTTCTAAAGCATAGCCGTAAGCCTACGATTCATTGGAAAGTCTTGCAGAGTGGTCTGTTGTTTATATGCGAGTCCATTTCCGTGGCCTGACCTTGCCCGGGGCTTCACCCGAGCTGAGAGGTCCGTACCCCGACATTAAAGCTCGGAGACCGATGAGGGGAAGTGAAAATGACTTGGAAATTGCTGGTTCAAAGTCATGATACAGATATTTACTGAATAAAATAAAGTTCATGATTGTAACATCTAATAGATGTTTGGTTTACACTCTGTAAACTCCCTTGGACTGTAGCCTTGAACCTGAATATGTAAAAGTTGCTCCATGTCTCCGTGAATGTGATGCAGCTTCTCCATCATGTGCCATTTACCCCTCTGGTCTAGGTAGAGAAATACTTCCCCATACTTGATCCCACTTGCAACCGTGCAAGCTCAGTTTACAATGGCAGCAATTGGACAGTTCCTCCACTAGAATGACGTTTTTAAAGTGAAGAAGGAAATGGTCCCCCCGGAATCATCATTAGTAGGTGCTCATTCAGTTCCGTCCGAGCACTTCCGTCTTCTTCCACCTTGGCTCGTCTCGTTTCTACGCTCTCCTCCGAGTTGTTCCATTTTCATGTGCGCGTCTGTCTTGTCTCACGCGACACTGTAATAGCATTGTTTTTTAAATTCTCCGCTGTTGAAAGCACAAAATAGAGACCAGCCGAAGAATAGCATCTACGTACCTCCACTCTCCGGCCACTGCCTCGGCTTCTCCCGCTATTTGCACGGCTCTCTTTCCAGTCGCGGGGCCGCCATCATTGATACTCTGCTCTGCTCTGCTCTGCACTGCTCTTCCACTCTCCATATCTTATCCTCGACTCACATCGTCCTTTCTTTCTCTTTCCACCCCACGCCAATTCTCTCGGACGATACAGTCGCTCGACTTCTCTCGTCTTGACTCTTCAATGACGACGCCGTGAGCTTATACTCCGACCTTTCAACTTCCTCGGACGCTCTTCCGCAGCGGGAACCCGGTCTCTCCCTCCGTCCGACCGAGCCTGCCCCCGAGTCCGATTTCTCTCTCTACGGCATCGTCACGCTCTATTCTCCCACCTTTTATTTGCTCTCTGATTCGACCCACGGTTGCCCATCATGTCGTGGAAAGCTTCAGAGCGTCTGATGGATACCATCCGTCACTATGCTCGGTTTCCCGCTACTGGTGTCAGCTTGCGCCAGATGGTCCAGTTCGGCGAGAAACCCTCAGTCGGTATGTTTTTGTTCGTTCCCGTGTCCATTGAGTACAGTTATTGACTTTGGGCTGCGAAAGGAACCCTATTCCGAGCTTCTCAGTTCTTAGCCGAGGAGCTTCCAATCCGTCTAGCTCATCGTGTGCAGGAGCTCGACGAGCTTCCAGATGGCCTTAATGAGATGCCCTCTGTCATTAAAGTCAAAGATTGGTACGCTCAATCGTTCGAGGTATGCGTCATTGAAGTCAATTGCCAAAACCCGCAGTGTTAACTCGACCGGTAGGAAATCACACAGCTACCTCGGCCAGAGTTACCCTCGGATATCCGAAGCCGCCTCATGAGACCCAGCAAAGCTATCGGTCGCAATGCTTTCCGCCTTCCTGCCGCAACCCCCAATCCCTCTATCGACGAGGGCGAAGCCGACGGTTGGGGCGGCCTTCAGAACGACAATGGCAAAGCCAAGGCCTCTGCGCGCCGGTACTTTGCTATCGTTGACGACTCAAGCGACTGGCCCGCCGATCTTCACCTGTACAACCAACGTTTCGCTCAGACTCTGCACCACATCAAGCGCCGTCACGATGGCGTCGTTACCACAATGGCTCAAGGCATCCTTGAATACAAGCGCCGTCGCCAGCGCATGCAGATTGACAGCACCATCCAGTCCTTCCTCGACCGCTTCTACATGTCCCGTATTGGTATCCGCATGCTTATCGGCCAGCACATCGCATTGACAGACCAGAGCCACCATCGCGACCCCACTTATGTCGGTATTATTTGTACCAAGACCAATGTCCAAGATCTCGCTCAGGAAGCCATTGAGAACGCCCGATTTGTCTGTGAGGACCACTATGGTCTTTTCGAAGCTCCCAAGGTCCAACTCGTCTGCAACCCCAATCTGAACTTTATGTACGTTCCCGGTCATCTGTCGCACATGCTTTTCGAGACCCTTAAGAACTCTCTGCGCGCCGTTGTCGAAACCCATGGTATGGAGAAGCAAGCTTTCCCCGTTACAAAGGTTATTGTTGCCGAAGGCAAGGAAGATATCACCATCAAAATCTCTGACGAAGGCGGTGGTATCCCTCGAAGCGCTATCCCTCTCGTTTGGACTTACATGTACACCACTGTCGATCGCACACCAAGCTTAGATCCTGATTTCGATAAGAGCGACTTCAAGGCCCCGATGGCTGGTTTTGGATATGGTTTACCCATCTCACGTCTATACGCGCGCTACTTCGGTGGTGACTTGAAACTCATCAGTATGGAAGGGTAAGTGTTGAGCAAACATACCTCCAAGCCGCCTGACCAAACACACCTATTCCGATTATGAGCAAATCCGTCACTAACATTTCTTTCACAGATACGGCACCGATGTCTACCTCCACCTGAACCGTCTTTCATCATCCTCCGAACCTCTGCAATAGCAATTACATAGCGCCGGCGCACAGAACCTACAGGTTCCCCCTTGGGTTCTTCGCAAACGACTACAAGGCCGAAGCCGCGAGATATCGGAACGGAAACAGGTGGGCGATGCCGAGGCGGTGGTCAACGCGCCACCACGAAGCAACTATACCAGTCCACAGGAAGTCTAATGGGTTTTTTTCTTACAAAAAGGGAATCATCGTCGCCCGCGGGAGAACCGTGCGCCGGAGCAAAACACAGACGAAAATATATCGTGATACTACTATATCAGCAACTACTACGAGAATCAACAAGAGGAAGAGCAACAAGAAGGATCAGACGATGAAGATTACGAGGCCGCCCACGATATGCCCGCAGCTATACCACGCCAATAGGAACGCACAGCTCACTTGGATATTCGAAAGAGGAGGAAAGAGACTACTCAATTCGAAGGACGAAGACCCGACTACACCAGAACACCGCACCATGTGGTTCACACAACCCGAGGGATCGCTCTCCATGGAGGCGAGTCTAAAAACCAATGTTGGGAATCTCTACAGTCTCACAAAGCGTGCCATTGCACGCATGTTTGGACAATAAACACCATTCGAGCTACGATTTGGTTATTGTTATATTCTAGGTAAACATCCCTCCCACTCGAGATGGGAGGAAGAGGAACATCGTTTTATGCAACGATGAGGGCACATTGTATGATGCATTGTGTATGAAGGGGAAGAAGAAGACGGTGACAATCGATATTATGGGAGGCTGTCTTGTTGGCAGCATGCAAGCATGTATATGGAACAAAAATACTTCTACGGGAGTCTTGGTCATGGGTAGGAAATATCATTTGCACTTTGTTTTTCTGGTTACTTGATTTTCGCTTCGGCTATAATTGCGATCGGGATGAATATCCCCTGGTTCCACGCTTATAAGAATTCCTCGACTTTTGATGTGACAGCATATGAGATCCAACAGAAGTAAAGCAACGCAAGTCAATTTACTAGGCTTCTGTACCTGTTCTTGGGCGGGTGGCTGCTAGTCTCAATCATTCTCATCCGCTTCCATTTCCATCATGCCTCTCACTCAAGGAGATCGCTCAAGTCTGAGCTGTTGTGAGGGCGAATAAAGCAACCATTTTCCCCTACCCCATGGCGATCGCAAAAACAAGACCAAAAAAAGGAAGAGACTAAAGAGACTAGTCAGAAGTCTCGGTTAAAGAAACAAATCTGGGTTGTGCTGCATGACGGCCTTCTTCTAGTTGCTCAGGGCGTCAAACATGTTGCGACTCTGCGTGGAGTGGCTCGATCGCTGGCGCCCGGGCGAGTCCTCAGCTTGATCCATGATGTTAGGCTGAGTGAAGTAGCGCTGAGAATGAAGAGTTAGATAAGAATTCATTTCTTGTCATAAGTGCACCTACATCGTTTATCTTCTTCCATTTGTTGCTGGTGTAGAAGTTGGTCTGTTGCTGTCTTCTGAGGTCGGCCTGTGAGATACGGGTCTGTTCCAAGTGTTAGTCTGAGATCAAAGCCTTATTGATTTAGTATACTTACTTCCTTTCCGTTCGCCCACTTGTCCTCACGTCGGGTTGAGACCTCCTTCATAGGAGGGATATCGTCCCAGCCGTCTGCGATCTTAGCACCCTGGTCGCTTTCTTCGGTTGTTGATACTTCAGATGCTGAGCTTGACATGACGGTGGGGTTCTTGGACGCAGTGTGCCTCTGGCCCATAGGGTCCCAAGCGTTGAAGGTGATCTTGCGGGCGGCAGCCGCCTCCTCCTGGTCCTTGCGGAGAGTTGTTGCAGTCGAAACACTACCGGTGGTGCTTGAGGTGGCAGTTCGCTGGGCTATTTTCAGGCCGCGAAGGTGAGGGGGGAAATCGCTTGCCATTTGAGACACCTGCGGAAGAACAACCTTTGAGCTCGAGTACGCAGAGTCTTTGTCAATAGACAAGCTTGCGAGACGCTCTGGCAGCAACTTCTGGAGATGAGGGGGGAGTGTTGAACGGCTAGAAGTTGTTGACATGTTATCGCCAGCAACACTGGATGTTGCGGACGCAAAAGTTCGGTTCGTAGAGGATTGAATCGTCTGGGATGAGCCTCGGACGACCTCGTTGAAGACTTTGGTGTCGTCTTCGTTATTTGGGTCCAGGCCAAGTGACTCGGGTGAAGTGATTGGTGCCTGTCTGATGTTAGTGGTTTGGTTCGATCTCCTTGTGTCTATTGCTTACTCCAGGGAGATCGTCTTGATCGAAGAATTGGGCAACCTCGACAGGCGCAATGTAACCTTGGCTCATCATCTCTTCTTCCTCTACGGAGATGTGTCCCGTAGCTTTGGGAATCGGAACCACTGAGGGCTCTGCGACTGTATCCCATGCGACACATTGAAGACAACGCTGTTTAACATTAGCTAGACACTAACCTCATAGCTCAAAAAAATCCTTACCCAATCCTCAAGTCCGCGCTGGTTCTGGGAGAAGGCACCATATGGGAGTGTTCGGTCGCAGCCGACGCACCCATGCTCCAAAGCGGGAGTTGAATTATGTTCCTTGCAGATCATTCCGGTGTTTCCAGGATCAAACTTTCTACCGGAGTCTATCATGAAGCGGGTGTTCCTCTGTTGGGCCTTGGAGAACATGTCCAAGGGCTTCCACTCGTTGCCTGAAGCGCAACGAAACCTGGCAAGATTAGCAAGTCAAGCGCGAAGACACACAGGATAATGGTTGATGTTACTGAGTTGGCGCAGCCTCCTCTGCTTTACTATATATCACTTCTTTTAGCTCTGTTCAATTTTGATGTTGATGGACAAACTCACGGCTTGTAGCCTCCTTTGTTGTTGTTGTTGGGCATGGCGATTCGTGGAAGGAGGTGATAGAAGAAGACTCGGCTTGATATTCTAGTCTAGATGAGATTTTTTCTGTGTTTGCGGATGATTTCAGCTGCGAGTGTGCAAATGATAGAAGAGTGTGTTGGAAGGATGTTTGCGTTGTGTACGCTTCTGTTGACTTCTTCAGGTCAGCAAATAACAAACTGACACTCAGCGAATTCAGCAACTTCAGTTGCTGATGTTAAAAACAAACAAGATATCAGAATAGAGGATCCTTTTGTAAGGCTGATGTCGGATCAAAGGAAGAGATCCGATGATGTTGAGGGTTGAGTGTTGAGGAGGAATGGAAGGAAGGAAGGAAGGTGCGAGGCTCGCGCGTTTAGGAGATATTTATTGGCAGTCAGTGGAGGCTCTCGCAGCGGCTTCAAATGTTCAAATGGCAGTGAATCACTCTCCTCAGTTATCAAAAGTGAACAATAGGTAGCTTGCAGGCGGGCAGTGGCAGTGTTTGGGGACCTGAGTGCCTGTTTGCTCTTCGTGCCTCAGGTTGATAACTACAACCTGAAGCACGCACTATCAAGTCTCACAGTACTGCATTTTGACTGGGAAGTTCTTATCTGAGGTACCTATGTAGTTAGTATACAATTACTCCTTTTAGAAGAAACATCTTTTCTGTTTTGAACCACTGTTGTGTCAGCCTGTGATAGGGCCCTAACTGTTGAATTTCTGGTATTTGAAGTTGAACAGCTACCTACCTAGATAACGTCCTGTACGGTTGGAAGTCAAAGGAAAGAAATGGCAAGAGAACCACTAAAAATTAAATCATGTTTTTAAATATTGCGCTGTGTATTTGAGTAGGTGAGTTGCTGCAGCTGGTTCAGCATCAGATCAAACAACCCATGCTGTATACATCATTGATGATGTTTGCCATGAGGATGAAGCCCATCTCATATGGAGCAAGTGGTCGCAAATCACCACAGCTCATAACTCAGAATTAACAGTCGCTTCATTGGCGTCAGTCACTTAAAATGGCAGCGTTTTGCAATTTCTTTGTTGGTGTTGATATGCAGCATTCCGCGGCCATCAACCCCTTTAACGCTCCGGGCACCGACAGACCAATACATATCTGAATTGCAACAGTCACATCAAGTACAATTCTGGTACTGATATCATATATTATACTCACAATAATTAGTATATGAACTTATGAATCTAAGTTGTTGATAGTTAATGAAGTCCAAGGTGGATGAGGCTCAACTCTGACCCACACGCAATGTTCACCTGCCACATGGGCATCGTCGTCCTAATTACACCCTACGTCCTCCCTCATCTCATCGGCATCGATCAAGTTGTCCCCGGAAACCAAAGAGCCATGCATGTCAAGTTCTTCATCCAAGCTTCCTATTTCAGTGATAAAGACAGGGCTAACACGATGCCCAGTCGCTTCCGACATTTTCACCGCCATCTACCCTACAGAAAATCGAATGAAGCCTTCACCGCTCAAGAGGAACCATCCATAGCGTTGAATTAGCTCGCTGCCCAAACCCCAGACGATCAGCTGGCATGTCCACGAGCTTGTCGATTTGCAGTTACCCCGATCACGATAAGGCTGTGCGTTGTCTGCGGGCTGTGTGCATCTTGGATGGCCAGAGATGCTCAGGTCAACGAGTGTACCGCGCTGTATAATTGGCATAACCATCTCGGCAACCGAGCGTAATCGTGCTCACTGCAGGTATTTAGAATCTGCAAAAGGACTGCAGCATCTGTCAGTTTATGGCAAGATAATTCTGCATCTACCCTGCGCCTTGCGAGAAGCTATTGGCCTTCATCGCGTAGCTGCACGGGAGCATGCAAGTGACCGCGCCAGCCGACACGCAAGCATCAGTTTTTCAAGATGCTGGGGTCATGCCATGTTGCTGCAGTGATCTCAACAGACGTGTCAAGCTACTGAGATATCCATTGACTATTTGTTGCTAACGGCGTGTCTACGGCAGAAACGGGTATCCATCGTCAGGTTAAGCTTGGCGAACGACCCATCTACATCTACTGTAGCAGGCTTTATCCATCTTCTCAAATCCACCATCGATAGACTCACTCTAAAGAGACGACCAGGTCATGCCTAGACTGCAAAAAGACGCCCTTACCGATCCAGGTTGGAGGTCTTCCAGATCAGGCCGATCCCATGTGGACGATACTCATCTTGGCCGAAGGATCTGGGGTAGACAACCTTTTGACTAGCGCTTGTGCAAGCCTCAGCACTGGACTGAAGTTAGATGTCCAAAACGGCGCGACAAGCTCCCAGCCATGAGAAAACAAGAAGTTGGCACTCTCCATTGAAACAAGACTGGTAGCAAGACCTCCGAGAGAGACCAGTGCTCTGGAGATAACGCGCCCGTCGGAAACAGCTGGTCCCTGAATCCGTGCGTGCTCCACGATAAGCTGTTGTCGATCCACCGAGCGAGCATCGGTTGCGATGAGCATCACTGGGTCCTGGGTACAGTACGAAGAAAACAAAATAGATCGACAAGACAACGCGCTTCGTGTTCAATGGTCGTGTCAATAACAGCACTGATCAATGACTTCACCATGAGTGATGCCGCTGTGACAGTCAACCCAAGCGGGCTAAGATCGACTACCATAGCTCTCGGGATGGACAGACATCGCCACATTCGTCCAATTCCACGCAAAGGAAAGGCTTGCATTGAACCCGGCCAATACGGAACTGCCAGCTCAGGTCCCGGTTGGCGGATCATCAAGAAAAACGCAAGGCTCAGTCGGTCATGGTTACTCAGGACAAGCGAACACGTCAAAAGTGAGCCCGACAATGCGGTGACGGAGCATGGGTCCATAACTGCTCTTCAGCCGAGCTTTGAGTCTCAACCTCAGGATCGCAGGGCCCTCTCCAATGCCGGAACCGCTGTTGAGAATTTGCTTTTTAATGACTGACGACTTTTCTCAGACGATGCCGATCACCAAAAGCTAATTACCCATGCACCGTTCCTAGACTCTTGGACCTTCTGAGTTCACTTTACTGTTGATAGATAGTGCACACGCTAGAGAAGGCCAACGGGCTCGAGGCTCCGGTGGAGCAGCACGGGGCGTCCCATCGGGAAGAACCCTTTGGCGCCTGCACTCCACAAATGTCAATGGATGAAAAGCGTTAGGGCAGTTGGTCTCAGGACTGGCTGGGCCTTTGAGAAGCGAAAGAGGTGGCAGGAAAAGCGAAAGTGAGGCATTGAGATCAGAATAGACGAGGGCTGGAAATACGAATAATGGTGCAGGCATTGCTCTTGTGGCAAGATCTTCAGCCAATTGATTTGATCAACAGAACAGGGCAGAGAGTCAGCACTGCAGAGAAAAGAAATGATGGTAGCAAGGGTTTCATGGCTGATGATGATGATGATGATGTGAGCCGAGCTACTCAAACAGGCACAGGCACCTTCTTTCAACTCAATGGTACGGAGTAGGTTGTTGGAGAAGAAACGGTGTAATGACGACAATGTTTGAGCTAAATCGATGGGATCGAGGCACACTTTTCAGACACGGCACGGCACGTCACGTTCAGGCACAATTCGACCTCACAGCAAAGTGAAAGCTCAGTGCCGGTCATAAATCAGACCCAAAAGCAAGTCTTCGTTTCAGAAAAATGCATTGCTCACCAGCCTCCATCTGTGCGTGCCGCGCCTGGGCGTTAAGGGCCATCATGCAGGCCATATCCCTCGGCAGGTCGTTCACAAGGTCTTCGCTGAAATAGAAATCATGATCCCTTCAACCTCAGCCACCATCGGAGGTCCCTTCAAATGGTCGGGCTGGGAACTGAGGGAACGGGCCCGTCAGAGATCTTAGGCACTGGCTTACTTGCATCATCTATCATCTGTGCATTCGGTCGCTCAAGTGACAAACGTGTCGCGCAGGGAACTCCTGGACATACATATTGGGTCGTGACAGCGCATAGCCGGTTACGAAGCGACGCGCCAGCTAGAGCTTTGATTGATCGACTGGGTTGAGAATGCAGGGACAATCGCATCAGAGTTCACCCCGCCTGCTCTCCTAGAGACAATTAAGGCCTAATCTTGATAACTACCGTTATCTACTTGGCCATTATGACCGGCTACATGATTCGAGGCCAGTGTACAATCATCTGCCAACGGCTCTGAAGACTTGCCGCGTTTCAAGCCGGGGCATTGATAACGAGACCAACACCGAGGGAGGCATCCAATCTACCGTTCACTGAGTGAGATAATAAAAAAGCAATAAGAGGGGAAATGGAGGGGGAACATCAATGGGGACAACAATCATTCACGACCGCTGCACTGCGCTGCGAGATGGATCGACGCCTAGGTCGTCCAGCCTGTTGGGCCAGGATAACCTTTCCTTCGAGAAGGTCTGCTAGACTATTCCATAACACCGGTGAACCCGGAAATGCTACCGTACGGTACAATCGTGACAAGCTCGCCTATAAATTTGTTGCAGGCAATCTCCGTTCCCCGGGCGTGTGTCCTTTGCATTGGGTCGATCCTGCAGCATCGTGACAGACAGACGAGTCCAGGGTCGGGAAACGTGCCCCGAGTAGGAATTAGCAATGCACGGTGCAATCGTGGATATGGGCACAGAAGAAGATTGGCTTTCACGAGTGCGAGTCTTGGTGTAGCCCAGGGGTTTCAAACAATGGGGATGGATGGAGTGAAGTGGTACCTGGACGTTTGGTACCTGCAGCAGCTTTCTGGAAAGTACCGAATCGAGGGCCACTCACCCACAATTAGGCATGAAAAAGAACCCGTACGGGCTACACTGTACCTGGCAGGCGGATGTTTGGTAATTAACGGCCAGTGTGAAATTGGCCGGGCCCTGTCGAGTTACGGTTCGGCGGTTGGCCCCTGGCAGACGGCCCCACACCCCGGACGTTGGCTCGAGGACCGGTGGGATGGGATGGATCAGCATGATACTGAGAAAAGAAGCACCCAATCTTGGTCGCAAAAGGATCAATCTCGCATGGATAATGGAATGCTCGAGTCTTCTTGGACCCTTGATCGAACAATTCTCGGCATACTGAACACTCTCCGATCTTATGCCAGCCAGACAATAGATCGGGACCACCCTGCTGCTAGTGAAGTCCTCTGATATGTGATATTTGTATCCAAATGACACTATAGCCACTGAACAAACCTGCTTACACGTTGATCAGGCACAATGACACCATGTGTATCGATCATCATGCACAAACAGAGGCTGAAGTGGTTTCTAGGAACCATTTTAGGGCTCACAAGTTGAGATGATCGACTGTGAAAGGCTGAAAGATGGGACTGAACAGAACCTTCAGCTCAAACGGCTAAAAACCCGGGTGGCGTCTTGTGCCCAGTTATGCCCTAAATGGCGCTGCATAATTCGCACTACCAACGGACTTGTACACGTGTATGACAAGGGTCTGCACGTTTCGGAGAAAGCTGTTCCTTGTTTCCATCGCATCAACCTCTTGAAGCTGCATTGCTTACCCTCTTGTCACAGCTTCAGCAAAAGCCCTTTGTCATTCCCAAGCGTGATAAAGTGATTTCCCAGCATGTCTCATCACTTCAACGGTCACAATGCCCCTCATCGATATTCCCCTCTCCTACCC